>BEWF01000458.1:0-160385 GCA_002583695.1 Pleurotus salmoneostramineus
TATCAGCCACCATTTCAGTCAAACACCCATTTCCAGTGGATTTCCAGTGGATAAATTTCCAGTGGATTTCCAGTGGACAATGACATTGAAGTCCTTATTATATAAAGCCTCCCTCTCCAATTATCCACTGGAAATCCACTGGGGTCCAAGCAAATGAATGAAGTTTCTGGAGAGACAGGTACCAACTTTGTTTCCAGTGGAGTCTAGCTGGATTCCACCTGGAAAAGAGTGGAAATGAGTGCTGGAATCCATTGGAGTCCACTCATGTCCACTCCCTCATTTTGAGTGGATATTTTTCCAGCCGGATCCAGCCGGACTTGTGATGGATCAAGAGATTGACCGGAAAAGAAGATAGTAAGCTGTTCTGGCAGATCCAAACTACGTATTGAGAGTAAACTTCTTATAGAGCTCTTTTACAATTGACCCTTTGCTTTGATACTCTTCAAGAATTTGCAAAGATAGTCCTGTGGATGACAACATTTTTACATACAAGATCTGTTATGGAATCTTCTCGTAGCATCCACAGCGACATTCTTACATTTAAGTCCCAATATGTATTCATCTTGTATGAACTCCAGCGGATGGATTCCAGTCCTACATCTTGGCGTCAGTCTTGTGATCCCTCACGAGTCCAGCTGGATCCAGCTGGAAAAATATCTACTCAAAATGAGGGAGTGGACATAAGTGAGATGTTGGAGGTGGAAAGAAATAGAGGGGAGGATGAGGAGAGATAGAGAGCTCAGACACAGACACAGACACAAGAATGGCTTCAACAGTTGGTTGTCCAATAGCAGAGAGCAACTATCTACTACATTCCAAACTTTGTCCTTATTTGTACATGTCTGTTACAACTCCACCCTGAACCTCTTTACTAGCAGCATATTTGGCTCTGGAAATGTGGGCAGGTGATAACAAGCTGTTCATTCTTCTTGTGAGTCAATTGTAGTATTCCTTACCTGAATGCTGAATCCACATTCCAATGGAGGTATGGCTCGCCTCATTATCATGGCCAACAACCACGAGGCTGGGAGCAGTGCCATTTGAGGGAGCAAGTAGCAGGGTTGCACCAGGTCTGGCAGAGAAAATCTGTGGCCCTGTAGTTTATAACATAGTGATAGGTATTAAATTAAAATGAATTGAGTAGTTCCATTATCCGGCCAGGGCTTGGAGCTCTTTCTGAAAGTGGGAGTCTCCTGTGTGGCACTAATATTGTCACCCAAATTTTCAAACTCCCAGTGGCTTCTGGTTTCCACTGGAAGAAAAGAACTCATCACTTAGCAACATTGTGTATGTCAAGGGCTTCCGCGAATCCACTCCACCACTGTGTCTGTACAGTAGTTTGATCAACAATAACTTCAGTCTCACCCTATCAGTCATCCACTGGAGTCTAGGCTGGATCCGCCTAATTGAGGTGCTCACTTTAGGTACACTTCAGCTGGTAGGTCCTGGAGACTCACTACAGTGGGCTGAATTCGTGCGCTGCTGTGCAACCAAACAAATGTTCTTCCTATTTGTCATTTCCCCTCGATTCGTCACCTGGCTTATCCTGATTTGGTCACAGTTCTCATAGCCCTACTCAACTTGATTGAAATTGTTGACCTTCTTCCAACAAAATATTGTTATTACTGGCAGGCTCTCCTTGAGCTACTTACTTTGAATTCATATGAATGGGAAGTTGTAATATTAACAATGCATAACTTACGGTTGAGGGCACCATCGCCAAAGCAATTTACACATATGCCAAATGCAGCAATTACTGATTTCTAGAGAACATCATTCCAGTCAGGGAGAATTCTTCAACCCCGCCGTGTCTAGAAGTAAGTACGGTGTCTAGAAGTAAGTACGGATGACCTCTGTGATGGTATCTATGCGGAAACTGGCAAATTTGCAGTTTGTGCTGTGTCAATCAAGACGATGGCTGGCTGGATCCATCCCACATGAGGGAAAAATCAGCCAAAACTGGGGCGCTGAGTGCCATCATATCCGTCGACCTCACAAATTTCTTTCCTTGGATCGCAGTGGATGAATTGGAATATGCAAGCATGTTGTAGTGGATTCCTCTGAAATGCATATATAATGGTGATTTTAAGCAACAATAACAGAATAACATACCCGAGCTGCAAGTGCAGTACATCTTTTCCATTCTCATAGAGAATTCAGCATTGTGCCAATTATTGGATTGATTGTCAAAATATGAGGTGTTCAAGCCCCTCAAGCCCCTCCTGGCGCTGTTAAAGCTCCCACTCCCATCAGTCGCAGCTTCCTTCCCAGCTGATGATTTGAGTGGGCCTACATGGTGTCCATTTGGTCCATTGTAGTCATCCAACTCTTAATAAATGTGATGCTTGCAGCTTGGTACATTAACTAACTTCTCAATCGTGCTCCCGCGCACGCTTCAGTGACTTTACCTTCCTTTAATACCATCAAGTGATGCTTCCATCTCCCGGTGACTCATTTGAGGCCCTTTCCTGGCCAGGCCTGCATGGATGAATTTATATTTATACTGCTTAGGCAAACGGTAAACCCTAGCATATTCTGAGTATTAGATGAGATTGTGCTATGTTCTGCGGGCGCATCCGAAACGCATGTTGTTGTTTGTCTGACTAGCCGCAAGCTCAAAAGAGTGAGCTGACTATTTATGAATGCACCCCCCAGGGCATGCAATTGCAGAATGAACACTTTGTTCCTGTGACTGTTTGTAATGTGTTTCAGATGGGCTTGAGTGACTATACATCAGTTGCGCGCATTCAAAGAACTTCTGTCGAAATGCTCAAATAAGTGATCTGCTAGTGTTCTAATGGGTGGCTCCTCTCACGTGGGCGCTAAGAGAGTCAATACATCGAGCTTTCCCACGAACCAGTGATTTCTTTCCATTTGGAAATATCGATCTGAATCTTTTCTGCGTCGGTTGTGAACGAAGCAAGAGACATGGCGACTTCATGGGACTCATCTGTGACTATATCTAATTATCTATCACCTGGGGATATAGCGAAATTAGCCAAGGGAACGTCAGGCGGTTCGTCAGTATCTCTCTGCCTATAGTTTCTACTGAATCGATGCCCAAGCAGGCATCAAGAATCAGTACGCGACACCTGTGCTTGGGCTGATCTCTGATGCCCGTGCAAAAGGATACGACTCTGTGTGTTTGCCGCTCACTACTGGGAAATGGAAGGAGAGATGGGTCAGTATGTGTTTGGTTCCTGGGGAAGAAGGGGGATCGGAGAGTGCTCGCAGGGAAAGTGTACTTGCTTATTCAATGAGGGAATCAGGGGCCGGTGGATCACTGGATCCTCTGCAAGGCAAGCATACAGAAGAGTGGAGACAAAAGCCAGCCTTCAACTTGGATGAAGTGACAGTAACACGGTTAGGTAAGGATATTTTCCCCTTGTGACATTCAGAAATATTCATCCTTTTCAGAGGAAGCTGAGGGAACCACAGTGATGATCTCGGACTGGCTTGAACTTGATGGACCTGATGACTGGATCAGACATGATGCGGAAATTGCAAGTTCATCATTTCTCTGTCTCCATATTTTTTTCTCAAACAAGTTCACTACAATTAGGCTCTGCAACAGGAATTGGCTTATGCATCTTACCTTGGTGTGCACACTGCCATCTTGCCACCCCCACAAACACGTGCACATGTTTCATCATATGGCCGCATTGTACGGGCATGCCTGAAGAGGGTAACATATATGCAGTTAGCCATCCGCCTCCCTGTGTATAATCCATACTCTGGTGGAGATGTCTTTACTTCCCCAATCTCTCAGAGTGGATTTTCATCCCCTGCACCTGGTACACCAACTCTTGTTGTGTCAGATGCACCCTTGTCTGCAGAGGCTCAGCCTGATTTGAGCCAGACATGGGAAATGTGGGATGCCATAAGGTCTATCTGTGACTATGATCCCCGGGTTGTCCTGAGTGAGTGTTGATTGTAATTGGTTGAGTTTAATTGTTGATGGTGTTGTGCTTGCTCCTTCAGTGCTTGACTTGACACCATTACCATTCCCAACAGTCACAGAGGCCCTCAAGAAGTGGATAGCAGAGCCAGTCAAATACATATACCTACCAGCATCAACATTTGTCAATAATGTTAAAGGATACCCTGTGCTTCCTAAGACCACACAAACATTCATCCGGGACTTGATGGTGGCAAGTAACATATATATCTACTCTACTTCTGTTCCAGTGTTGAACATCTTTCCATTTAGTAGCACCGACCCACAGTTATCCTTTCTGATACCAACAAAAATAGACATACCAAAGGTGGAGAAGCAGCATATGCACAGTATGTTCGGCATTTGGAAAAGACCAGTCCCAATGTTGTTTCTACCAAGAAACCTGGGACTGTTGAGCACTTTGCGCAGGGATACCAAGATTACCTGCAGGCTCCATTGCAGGTGAACTGCCTCTTACTCATACTGTGGTCTATATGATTTACTTAAAAGGACACCACCATATAAGCCATTGATGGACAATCTCCAAAGCACTACATATCAGACCTTTGAACAGGACCCTGTGAAATATCACCATTATGAAGAAGTAAGTACTACATTCTCTATCATCAACCCTCCATTGAATTGAACCATTTCTAGGCAATGTACCAGGCTTTGGTGGATTGGACCTCAGCAGACAAGGTGTCAGTGAATTCACTCTGTTTGTCAAAAATCCTCTTGACTCTGTGTTAGTGTATTCTGCATTGCAGGGGCAGGGAGAGGTCCAATTGTTCAACGATGTTTGAATGCCATTGACAGGGCGAAAAAACCAGCATTGGTCTATGCCATTGAGAAAAACCCCAATGCATATGTCACGTAAGACTTGACTTTGATGGGTTTCAACATTAAAACATTTACTTCTTGTCAGACTTCAGTCACGGGTCAAGAATGAATGGAAAGATCGGGTGACCTTGTTATATGGAGATATGAGGTATATTGAAGTCCCTGAAAAGGTGGATATTCTTGTCAGTGAGCTTCTTGGGTCGTTCGGGGACAATGAATTGAGTCCAGAGTGCTTGGATGGAGCTATGAGGCTATTGAAATGTATGTGATGCAGACAGCCTTCTCAAAATCTGTATTAACTTCTTTCCAGCAACTGGGATTTCAATACCCTCTTCATACACTGCTCATCTTGCCCCACTCTCATCCTCAAAATTGTACAATGAAGCTCGAGTTGGGAAAGAAGAAAAGCATCTTGAAACCCCTTATGTTGTGATGTTTCAAGCAATGAACCTTTTGAGTGGGGATGGTGGTGGGGTCAGTGGTCATTGTGGACCAAAAATCCAGGAGTGCTGGGAATTTGTCCATCCAAGGCGGGATGTTGTGTTTGGGCCTTCTGGTACTCTTTTACACTCTATGACCTCTCCCGAAGATACCAATGTTATTCAGGGCTCCCACTGACCAACAGCCATAATACTCGATCCGCCAAGTTGGCTTTCCATATTCCTCATGCTGGCATCCTTCAGTGAGTCCCTCCCTACAGCTGCATCCAGCTTAGCTGACTGATTCTCTGTCACTAGTGGATTTGCAGGGTACTTTGAGGCTGTGCTCTATGGTAACATTGGACTTAGTATCCACCCTGAGGGCATGGACAAGATTTCCAAAGATATGCTCAGCTGGTTCCCATTATTTTTCCCTTTGAAAGTATGTGATTTTGTCTGAATGGTTGTCTGGATGGTTGAATCTCAGTCAATTCATGACATATACTCAGGAGCCCATATATCTCCCATCCAACTCAGAACTCCATGTGTCACTCTGGAGGTTGACTGATCAGAGGCAGGTTTGGTATGAATGGTATACTGAGGCCTTCCTCTGCCTTCCCACCCTCCAGGCAGGAATTCAGCCAGCTAAAAGGGACTCAACTAGTGCCCTTTCTCCCCAAACAATTGGACTGGGAGGTGGATTGAGCAGAGATATCTTGGGCTCCATTGGTTCTCCAATGATGATGGCTAGCCCTCTTATTGATGCTGTTGATTTGGTGGGAGAAGGAAGTCCAGCTGGAGAGCAAAGGAGTGGAAGTGGTAAAATGGTTGTTGACCCAACACCATCTGGTGCAGCCAATGTTGAATATACATTGGTAAAGATCAGCCAGTCCAGTCTCCACAATCCGTGTGGGCGCAGCAGTTGGATAGGCTTGTAATATGTATTAGCACGTTGTCTTATACACATACAGTACAATATAGCAGTTGAAGGACATGTTAAGCACTGTTTTGGAGTGCTTTTAGGCTTTGAGATGTGCCAGATCCCCTCCAGCCATATTCTGGCTGATCCACTGAACAACAGTTCCAATGGTATGAACACACGTTACAGTCATTCTGCACTTCTTGTAACTGGCGGGAGCCGAAGATGCCGCTGACTTATGATATATGTTGTCTGATATTGGCCTCGAAGGAATGTATTTTCCAGTACTATCCAAGTCAATAATCTTTTGTCAAGAGGAGCAGACTGGAAATCCAGTGGTTGAATAGATTCTACTGGATATGGCTGGGAGCGTGGAAAGCGTCCAGCTATTTTCCAGCGGCAGTGCCAATGGCATTTTCAGCTGGATAAGCCCATGGAATCCACTGGAAAAGTGAGATCGAAGTTATTGTTGATCAAGCTACTGTTGCATCCCATTTCCACTGGATCCCACTGGAAACCCACTGGATTTCCACTGCATCAATCTCCACTGGATTTCCAGTGGTATCCACTGAGTATCTTATATTGACTGTTCTTTCCTCTCCCTCTTTCCAGTGGATTTCCACTGCCCATCTCTCTGCCTCACCTGTGTCTGCTCTTGCCATGCCCCCTAAAGACTCCCAAACCAAATCTAAAGCCGCCCAGGCGAGCTCCAAAGCATCCAAGGGAACAAAGAAACAGGAAAGTGTTTGGAAAGATGGAATATACCTCAATCCATAGTAAGTTGATGCCATTGCTCACCTACACTCTCTTCACCCGTTTCTATGCTGGTCCATCTGCCTAGTCATTCTACTGCTTTCTTGCATTGATATATGAACTACACTTGGATCATGTCCCTTTCTTAGGTTTTTATTCTATCCTTTAATATTTCCACAGTGATTTAATTATTCAAATCTGTTTCAAGGGTGGAGGAAACATCCAAACCTTGTTCCACTTGTGCAGGTGCAAATGCAGCAAAAAAGCAAGCTAATCAGTGTGTATCTCCGATCTTGCTTGTTCATTCAGTGCTCAGCTCATCCTGGAATTTACTTGGTAGGACTTCCATACTTCAGAAGTATGTACATCATACTTGTGCTATATCTGAGTTATAGAAAGAACTGATGGGTTGGTTATATCAGATAATCTTAGCACTGTTGTTGATCAAGCTAGTGACCAGGAGTAGGATGTAGTCCTCAATTCCCAGTAGGAAATTGCACAGTCCAGTGATGAGGACGCTTGCCTTATTTCTGATTCCAAGAATATGTGAAACAAGCAAGTTTCCCCTCACTTCATTCTCATTTGGATCTACTCAATTTCTACGTATTGGCTTTCTCTTCAATTTTCCAGTGGAAATCCACTGGAATCCACTGGAGTCCAAGCAAAGAGATGAAGTTCCTGAAGGGGTACCAACTTTGCTTCCAGTTGGATTCCATCTGGAAATGAGTGGAAATGAGCGGACTCCAGTGGACTCCACCCATTTCTACTCCCCAATTTTAGTGGATACTTTTCCAGCCGGATCCAGGCAGATTTGTGATGGATCACAAGATTGATCAATTGGCTGAATGGTGATGACGGATATTCCGTCTAACCGAGAGGCTTCGAAGCAATAATGGCTAAAGACCTACCGATGCACTTGAAATCTTTTAGGCAATGCACAAGTTCTACTAACAGAATTGATCTGGTGCTGCCATGCGGCAATCGCAGAGAAGAAATCAGAATCACAGCCAAAAATTCTGTAATTTTGTTAAGGGCCCAATACACAGCCTAACTGAGTAGCCACTGACAAGGCTTGTGCTTCGCTAAAGCACATTGCTGCTCATAAACCACTCCTTCCTTGTGATATCTGTTGATATGTTTTCAACATATGTTTTTAACCACAGAGCCACACCTGGTGCGGTTGTTGACCATGATGTAGAGGGTGAACCATACACACCACAAATGGATATCCAACACTTCAGGTAAGTAAACAACCACACAGTTTATTTTCAGGCAGTTGATTGGAGCCATTGGTGTCGCTTCAAGGCCTGTGAGCAATTCAATACATGGCTGGGTCGAAGGCAATTCGTCCTGGACCGGATGGCTGCCAGCAATTGTGATTTGACTATCTATGGATTGCTCTTCATGCATTCACAAAGAATCATTGCTGATATTGACTTGCGTGAGGTGAAAAGAGAATGCAGCGGTATAGGCCGCATAAGGCACACAGGCGGGACAACCATCTGCAGAGCAAATTCAAACAGAGATCATCTGTAGAGAGGACCAAGATTCCGATCCTTACATTGATGTAGATGATGTAAATATTTTAGATGAAACCTGCAGGTATCTCATATTAACATCATACATTCCAGTGGATTTCAGTGGTCATTCTACCATATCAGACTCTTCTTGTAATTAAATATCTAGTCAATTTCCATTGGAATTCCAAAAGAAACATCATGGATCATTCTGATTAATGATGGACTGGATTCCAGTGGATTAATTTCCAGTAGATTTCCAATCAGTTCCAGTGAATGAAATTCCAGTGGATTTTTAGTATACACCATTCCAATCAAACACCTATTTCCAGTGGACGATGCCGTTAAAGTCCCCTTGTGTATTGGCTCCAGTCAATTCTCCAGTGGAGATCTAGTGGAACTCCACCAAAAATTATTCCACTGGGTCCAAGCAAAGGGATGAGTTCTTGAAGAGAGAGAGAGGTACCAACTTTGCTTCCACCCACCTCACATTGAGTGGTTATATTTCCAGCAGGATCCAGCCGGACTTGTGGTGATGGATCAAGAGGTTGACCAGATTACCACGGAATTCCAGTGGAGAATGTCCGCTGGGACCCACTGGAAGAGAGAATGAGAACTCAGTACTTGTGAGAATTCTAGTGAATCCAATGGACTCCTAGTACCCCGCGGGTGCGTCTGGGACACACACATGAGCTTCTCTGGAGTTTACAACAGCGAAAATGAGTGAGAACTTGCAGAAGATCATAGCGGACTCATTCGAAGTAACTGGTCTCGTCCCTGAGTGTGGCTGGATGGACCAAGAAGGGTTTATAGTGGAATCCAGTGGAAATGGGATGCAACAGTAGCTTAATCAACAATGACTTCAATCTCAGCCTTGCAGTGGAATTCAGCGGAAACCCACTGGGGGATCCACTGGAAATCCAGCTGGAAATTCCTATCCATTGCCATCCATTGATGATCCAGTTGGAAAATGAGCGGAAATTTTTCATTCATTTGCTGGGACCACAGCCAAAAACATTTCCACTCAATTCCAGTGGAATCCAGTCATCCACTGGATTTCCAGCCGGCTCCGCCCATAATTGTGATGGACCAGGAGGTGCTCCCTCATTCGGTTCCCCAAATTCAAAAATATATTCAAGTGCATCGGAAAAATCCATAATCCATCCCATACTCACTGTAGAGTATATTGGCCAACGACTGACTTGAATCACCATTATGGCTCCATGCTGGGGATCATTCAAGATATGTGGAGTGGATTTGCGTATCACCCACTACAGGAGGTTCAAGGTCTTCAACAGAGCAGCATCCGCCACAATTCGTAGAACAGTTTGTTATGGAAGTCCCGCACGTGGTCCATATACCAATATTGATCATCCAGCAATGTGATACATAAGTATATTACAATATCAGCAAATCCAACATCCATCAATCAACATGCAATAGCTCCATAATCCTTGCAAGCCCATTGTTCCCTCCCATCCCTTCAATATCCTTCAAAGTCTGCTCTTCCAACTCATGAATAACCTCAAGGGTATAATCAAATGACTTTGTCTTATTCCGCAGATACTCAATAGTGTACTGTTTCAATGTTGGTGTGGTAGGTCTTTTCTGCAAGACATCTTAGATAGTTTGAGATCAACAAGCAGTTATAGATAAAATTCAAGTAGGGTGAAGACATACTGTATATCTGCCTGCTTGATGCATCTGCATGTATACCATGCACCACAGGAAAGGAAAACTTTCCCTCTGTGAGATCCTCTGCAAACCCCTTGTTGAGAGAGTATTCAGTGCTCTGAAGATTCATATAGTCGTCTCTGATCTGATAGTATACACCAATGAGGTTGACCAGGGGGACATAGTCACTGAACTATGGTGTTAGAAGGTTCTCAAGTGAGTTGATTGAGGGAGAGACATACACATCTATGTTTTTTGTTGCACACACCATCATCAGCTTAATTCCAATTCTGAGAAGACCGCCTGTCTCTGAGTGTACTCCGGTCAACCCATGCACAATATAACCAATAGGAGAGACCCTCACTCACTATTGTTCACCATACTAATGTACTCCTCCTCAGAAGGACACTGCAGGCTATCCCTCCACAAAATCTCCATCCCTTGTCCTCTGTGTAGGGCCAGCAACTCCTCTACAGTACATTAGACAAAGAAAACAACGAAAAGTAGATTACATTAAATACCTGTGACAATAGACTCCAAATCCGCTGCCCCATTGCTCTGCCTGAGCGCAAATAGCTCCTGAAACGCCTGGAAGTAGACATAATTAGCCGTATTGATAGTCTGTGGGATTCCATATATCCTATGTGCCACTGCCCCAACCCCAATCATCAACATCAATATCAACATCAACACCAACCTATGAAAGCAAGATATGAAACCGCACCTGGTTGACCCCTCCTCAGCTGAGAATCATCTTCAATATCATCCACACTTGACATAATTAATTGCTTTAGCTCTTTCATCCCGATCCCGTACCATGTGAATCAAAATGAACTTACAGCAAACTCGCACTATGCAGCATATTCACAATCTTCGCAATAATCCTCAGCTCCCCCTCGGGAACCTCCAACCAAAGGTTAAACGCCTCTATCAAGCGCGTGCGCATATCCTTGCCCGGAGTGCTGGTGATGTATGTGTATGGCTCCAGAATAGCCTGTAAAACCATAGCATATCTACATCAGTGGAATTGAGTTCAACAAAGGAAGAACTGACTGTTTCATTCTTTGCAGACCACAGATCCTTCTTAGCCAAAGTATCAAAGATATTCTTGTGCTTCTGCGAGGATGCCATAACGCTAAGCAATGCAAATCCAAAGTAGTCATACATCAGGGGTGTGACTTAGGAGATCCTCAGAAAACCATGACGAATTCTGACAACAGGGAAACAAAAGAGTACAAAACACGCACCTTTCTTACACGTATCCTCTGAAGGCGTGTCGAGTTTGTGAAAGGTGGTGGTTGGGAGTCAAGGGTCGTTTGATTGACTGTGGCTCTGACTGCGCTGATTGATCAGATCGTCTAGCCACGGAATGGACCCTGAAGCAGTTCTTACCTCCTGGTTTCGAAAGTCTCGCCGGTCGGACGGATCCCAGCTGTGATACTTCACCGCCGGCTTGCGCTGGCACGCTAGCTAGTGTCGCGAGAGCGGCTGTCTATACGAAAGACGCCGTGACACAGAATCGCTCCAATTAGTGTTACAAGACGTGCAAAGGAAACCCAGGAAAGAAAGAGCATGAATTGTGATTGGACAAGTAGCAAAGCGAGGAGGTATGATAAAAGTGAACTGGGGATAAGTATACAAGATTAGCGGATAGATAGTAAGTAATACATCAAGACTTGTTAGTGAGTGCCTGTTTCGGCGGCAACATATCCTGCTTTGCCTTTCTCAACGCCTCCGAAACGAGACGAGACGTCGCAGGAGAGTTGACTGCGAGCGAGACATCTGCATGGACTGCCCTCTTCAATATCCTCTCCAGGGGAAGTGTGTCTAGGGTCACGCCCTCTGGCAGGGATTGGTCGCCGTCGATCTGTTGTAGTGTAGGCATATTTGAGTGGGGACCACCGATTGCCAGGACCCTTTCTGCGAGTGCGTCGTCGACTTTGATGGAAGGCACCTCTCTCCACGTAATGCCGAGCATATAGTCACCCCAGCGTTGTTCGCCACTCCTTCTTGCCCTCCAAAGATCATAGCGCAGCCTATCCATGAGCAGCTTCAAGACGATATAATAGGGGGCGATGTCTGGCTGCAAGCGGAGGACGTTGAAGGAACGGACAACGACATAGGCTGCTGCGGTGTCTTTCAACGAGAGAAACGTTCGTAAAGCGAGATTGAGGAGAGAGGGAGTGATGATGGGGGTGGGAGGGGCATGACGTTTGTCGAGGGGAGTGGTTGCGTCACAATATATGAGGTCGCGAAAAAGGAAACGGGGATGGAGGATATTGTCAGCGTCTTTGAGACGGCGATTTCGGGCGGTGCGGAGACGAGATGTGCGGAGGAGCTGGATGGCGGAGAAGAGGGAAGCAAAGGTGGAGGCGTCTGGACGGATTGGCTGTGTGCGGGAGAGTTTTACGAGGACGTCGTAGAGGGAAAAGGCCTGTGAGATGTTGCCGCGGCGGAGTTGGATGCCGATGAGTGCGTTGAAGACGTTTGTGTTGACGGGGACGTTGTTCTGCTTCATGTGCGCGAGGACGGTGTCGACTGCAGCGGCGTTTTTTGTGTCGTTTGCTTTGATGTGCTGGAGCAGGCCGGCGTAGACGTTGGCTTGTTTTGGTGGTGGAGGCTTGGGTTTGGGTTTGTCGTCGTCGCGTACGATCCAGTCGAGAGACTGTTTGAGCATTCCGTCGCGGGCCTGGAGCATGACCAAGCGCGACACGAGAGCCATCGACGGCGTTGTGCCCTCTGGCCGGGACTCGATGAACTGCCGGGCGACCTGCATGCGAAACGACGTAGACGATCCGAGCTGGGCCATGTAGTCGAGCAGCAGCATCAGACTCTTTTCCGAGTAGTGCGGGTCCTCCATCGTCACGCTGAGTGCATTGAGAAGGTCCGCTTCAGAGGCTCCGGACGCGGCGATGGCGAGCGCTGCAATCGTCGCATTCGTCGCGGGAAACGGCGGCAGAGAACGGGCGAGCATCCCTTGGAACAGCGAAATGGCGTCGGCATAGTGCCTGCTCTTCATCAACATGTACAGCGTCGAGTCAAATGCACTCCGTTTCACCGCCGTGTCGACGTCGAGCGAGCCCAGCTGGTGGTCGAGCCGGTCGACGAGCCTTGCATGGTCGCCTTGGTATCGAGGAATTTGCCTTCCGAGCTCGCGGAGGACGGCACTGACGTTGGGCGGAGGTCTGCGCACGGACCATGTCCTCAACGCGCGACGAAACATCAACGGCGCCTATTTTAACCGCTCTTCTTCTCTTTCTCTCTCTCAATGTCCCAGTATCTCTCCTCGTCGTCACGCTCGTCCATCTCATCAGCTCTCGATAATATCGCAAACGGTGACCAGAACCCTTTTCGTTGCTTAGTCGTTGCTCATCAGTGCCACCAGCTTCTCCGTTTACTTTTAATGATAATGAACGCAGTGATCTAATCAAAACCCTAATTAATGACCTCCAAGCGTGCAGCCGTGGCGATGCCCAGCCAAAGCTAGTTCCAGAAGGTACGTAAGGCCTCAGAATTACTATCATCCAACTAAGAATCGATTTGCAGACTCGCATCGCGCTTTGCTCGCCCTCAAACATCTCGGCAAACAGCCGCGCGGTGCCGCCATCATCGCGTCGCCAGCCAACCTCTCCATCCTCCTCCATCTTTCTTCATCGCCAACTTTCAAGGCCTTTCCTGACGCGCACAGCGAAGCTCTTCGTTGTATCGCAAACACGCTTCTCTTGATAGAGGCGGCTCGATCAACATGGATATCAACGGAAGTCGGGGGTGGTGAGGCAGCTATCAAACTCTTTGAGGTGCGTGCCGTCGTTTGCTATCCTTTTGTGGTCTCACTAATCGCGTTCATAGACCGCTACGAATCCCGATTCCATATTCCTCGCATCTCGCATCCTCTTCCTAACAACAGCATCATCAGCAAGCGCAGGAGACTACATCTGCTCCCTTGTCCAAGACAAACACATCACAGATCTCATCGCATCCAAACTCGACATTCTAATAACAGCCATCTTGTCCGGAACGAAAATGGCCAAGGAAGCAATGACTGATTTACTCAAGTTTACCTTTAATCTTCTTCTACACTACCCAAAGCTCGTCGACTGCGAACCCCAAGAGACGGGAGCACAATCCGAGGATGGAGATGTATCCAAAGTAATGGGCGACTACTGGAGTTCAAAACTCGATGGTCTCCTTCCGCCGTTACTACGCGTCTTCAACGCCCTTCCACCGACCTTCCCTGCTCCTTTAGCACCTCCTCTTACTCACGTCATCCACGCCCTAATAACCATCCCATTCACCAGCACGCTCCGTCCACACTGGCTTCCCCCGCAATCCCCCACCCCTCCAGAATCTTCCCGTTCCTCTTCTCACCGCCAAAGCACATCCTCACACTCAAATCCAGGCAGCGGCTCAAACTCACCCACCATCCCCACTGCTTCCACATCCCCAACAACCAAGACCAGCACCCTCGAACGTGCATTCAGCGCCTTGTCTGCCAGTGCCCGTTCCTTCAGCCGTACCCCGTCCCCTCTGCATCCCTCGACACGTTCAGATACCTACCTCCACGCCTACGCCCTCCTCGACGTCACCCTCGCCCACTTCCTCCCGGGAAACATCGACCCCGACGACCCCTCCGTCAAAGAGCGGTGTACATCCGAATGTGGCGACACGACACTCGACGAACTGATCACCCCGCTCGTCGTCTTGATCACGCGATATTGCATCGCAGACGAGACGTGTCGCACCAAGATCAGAGAGTCTATCGTCCCGCCCGATTTGGATAGGAAGGTATCGCTCGAGTCGAGGAGTGACATCCTCGGACGATGTCTACGCGTTCTCAGTTGTGTCTACCACGACCGACTGAAAGAATCCATCGGTGAAATGATGTTTGCCATGTGTAATTCCGACAGTAAGCCCCTTCCTCTCTCCCACTTCATCTCTTCTCACATCCTCGCAGGCTCCATCCTCATCTCCCTCTGCGGCTACGGCAACGTCGCCGGCTACCTCTTCAACAAAGGCATCATGAACGCCCCTCCCTCTTCCTCTTCCCCATCCTCCACCTCTCCGACATTCGACGCCTCGATCAACCCCATCACCGGCGTCGAAGATACCCATACGACTCCCCTGCCCGAGATGACTGATGAGGAAAAGGAGAGGGAAGCGGAAAAGTTGTTTGTCTTGTTTGATCGGTTGGAGAGGAATGGAGCGATTCAGCCGGAGCAGAATCCGGTGAGGAAGGCGATGCAGAAGGCAGCGGGGCAGTAAATCATGCTGGGTATATATAGTGTAATGTCGTTTTTAATGTTTGTTCGTTCAAACTTACCTTCAGAATGTGCATCTTTATAATAGTATACCATCTTGTCTCCCCATCGTGATCCTAAATAGGCCACCACACACCTGGCTGTCTCAGCGTTTGTATAACACTCGTGAAGCCGACTACCTCTTACAATGCCTTGGGTGCGCCGTCGAAAAGCTGGAGAGCTCGTACCAGACACGTACTAAACGCCGACATCCAGATAGGTACTACAACCATCCACGCGTCTTACCTTGTGTCGGCCAACGATCACGCCCTCGACATCCTTCTCAACGCGTGGTGCACACGACCAGGGATATCTCAACGTATACAATTTAAATATAAACGCGCGACTTCAGACTTCGCTCCATCTCGTCTCTTCCTTCCCTTCCCTTCCCTTCCCTTCCCTTCCCTTCCCTTCCCTCGATGAAGTTTCGACCTAACTTCACCACGACCACTCACAATTTCTCCCCTCCTCTCACACCCCCCTTCACGTATCTACTGCCACAGTAACAGGAGTCAATGTTAGGCCAAGTTTCATTGACAAAAGACTTCCGGGCACGCACAAATAGGAAAACAAAGGTTTCAATTTTCGGTGGGACATATGTAACAATCTTCTGTAATCGCATGGCTAGAGCAATGACATACAAGGACAAGAAACATAGGTGATATAAGTATGCACATGATAGAGACGACATTATATAGACAGACAGACAAACAGGTGGAGATCGTGAAAGATGAGACGACAAGAAAAAAGTCAAGATCAATCAAAGGTAATCTTTTTGCCTTCAAAGGCAGCAATACCTCCCGAACGCGCACCTCCACGGGCACCACCACGTCCACCACCGCGTCCTCCACGACCACGATCGAACCCACCACGACCACGGTCAAACCCACCGCGTCCACGACCTCTGCCACCTCCCCTGCCACCATCAAATCCACCCCTTCCTCCTCCCCGGCCACCATCAAACCCTCCTCTGCCCCCACGTCCTCCTCCTCGTCCACCACCACCAGCCCCATCCCTCGGCTGCGAATAATCCAACCTCACCGCCCGCCCCTCCACCTCGGACCCATT
This sequence comes from Pleurotus salmoneostramineus, assembly GCA_002583695.1. Lineage (NCBI taxonomy): Eukaryota > Fungi > Basidiomycota > Agaricomycetes > Agaricales > Pleurotaceae > Pleurotus > Pleurotus salmoneostramineus. The sequence continues at coordinate 16,425 of BEWF01000458.1, forward strand.
AGCACCCTCAAACGCCTTCTTCGCACCCTCAACATCATCAAACTCGACATACCCAAAGCCCTTTGGTCTCCCCGACTCCCGATCCGTGGGCAGCCTGACACTCTTCACAGACCCATACTCGCCAAAGAACTCCCACAACGCGTCTTCCGTCACACCAAAGCTCAAATTACCCACAAAAAGCGTGGTGGACGGGGGACTGGTCGTATCACCAAACGCCTTCGCGCGGTTCTCGCGTTGTTTCGATTTATCGAGTTCTTGGGACTTGTCCACCTTAATGGCGCGTCCATCGATCTCCTTCCCGTTCAGCTCGAGAGCCTTCTCAACGCTCGAGGAGTCTGCGAACCGGACGTATCCAAACCCACGCGATCGGCCAGAGTTACGATCCATCTGCACAGACGCGGAGACGACCTCGCCGCACTGGGCAAACTCGGACCCGAGCCAGTCATCATCGACGTTCCATGAGAGCTGGCCGACGAAGACCGTCTTCGTCTCACCAGCATCGGTGGCGGCAGCGTCACCGTTCTCGAGCTTCTGCTTCTTGGGAGGAGCAGCGCTCTCATCATCAGCTTTTCGTTTGCCTGCCCGAGAGTGAGACTCGTTCAAACACGAGAATAGGAAACGGACATACCATTAGTAGCAGCAGGCGCCTTGGCCTTGGGTTCATCATCACTATCGTCGTCAGAGTCTTCTTCTGAGCTCGAACTGCTATCAGAGCCGCTCTCGCTGTCAGACGAATCTTCCTTAGCAGCCGGCTTCGCTGCAGGAGCTTTTGCCTTTCCTATACAAACGATGAATATCCTTCACATGAAGTATACAAGATAAGATAATACATACCATTTACGGCAGGCGTAGCTTTTGGTTTTGATGCATCTTCCATCTCGACATCAGAGTCATCGTCCGAGCTAGAGTCACTGCCAGAATCCGAACCAGAGTCTGAAGACTCTGCCTTCTTGGCCGGGGCCGCCTTCGCTGGGGTGGCTTTTGCTGGTGCAGCTTTCGTATTCGTCGCAGCAGGTTTAGTAGGTGAATCAGACTCCGAGTCGTCCGAATCAGAGTCTGAATCCGACTCAGATTCAGCCTTTTTAGCAGGAGCGGGTTTTGAGGCGGGTGTGGGCTTGGAAGGAGCGAATGGCTTAGCAGGTGAAGCCTTTTTGGGTGGGGGTGCAGGAGCGTCCTCGGAATCAGAGTCGGAATCGCTGTCGTCGTCTGAAGAAGAATCCTCCTTCGCTTTCGCGGGAGCCTTGACCTGGGCAGCCTTGGGCTTTTCTTCCTCTTCGTCACTTTCGCTCTCGCTACTCTCGTCAGAAGAGGCCTCTTTAGCCTGTATAATAAGGTCATTAGTTAAGAAAGAAAGATACAAGCTAGACGACATCGGTGCTGACCTTGCCATTCGATTTGGCTTTTGGTGTGGGTTTGGCCTCAGCCTTGGCTTTCGTAGGCTTCAAGCCATTCTGATGTTTACATGAGAATCCTGGTCTACATCAAGAAGAACAGAACAAATATACCTTTGCCAAAATTTCCTTGGACGAGATGGGAACCTTGGCCGGGGCGTCCACCTTTGTTGGCTTCACATCGACAGCCTTGACCTTATCAGACTTCTTGTCCGACTTCTTAACGGCCTTTTTATCAGTTTTCTTGTCGACCTTGGCCATTTTTAATGAGGGAAGGATGGGGACGAGGAGAAGGAGGAGAAGAGGGAGGGAGAGAGGGGACAATCTCGTGACCCAAATCTTCAAAAAATTTCGATATGATAGGCATGGGTAGTTTAGGGCAGGCTTGACATTTGATTATAGCCCTTGAATATGGCCGAACCTGAGAACGAATTCGACGTCGTCGTCGTTGGCACCGACCTTGCCCAATCTATCCTTGCTGCGTGCGTGCATCGCTCGTTGCTGCTCACATTGACTGAGACATCGCAGAGCCCTTTCAAAAGCAGGCATCAAGGTCGCTCATATCGACCCAAACCCATATTATGGTGCTGATAATGCCAGTCTTAACCTCGATGAGCTCGTGAGATGGGCAGACTCTGCCGATCCGAGCAAGTATTGGTCTATATCCAAGTCAGACACCATACCGTCAGACGCAAAGCGGTATTCCATAAGTTTGACACCTGCCGTGATTCCATCCATCGGTCCCCATGTTACATCCTTGGTAGCATCGGGTGTGGCCAGGTATGGTGGATTCAAGCTCGTACAACCCATAAGCGTCTGCTCGACGGGTGGTCAACTGCAGAACGTCCCCGGCTCCAAGGAAGACATCTTTAGGAACTCGTCCATCTCCCTCCTCGATAAGCGCAGGCTCATGCGATTCTTGATGTTCGCCGCGAGCGAGTTTGAGGAGAAAACGGAACTGCAAGGAAAGGAAGACATGCCTTTCCAGCAGTTTCTTGAATCCGTCTTCTCACTGAACCATGATCTGAGTAACGTCATCTGTTTCGCTTTGGCGCACGCTGTCGCTATCTCAGGTATGCTGCGCACTTCTTCTTCTACAGCACATTCCCGCTAATCTTTTCAATAGATCCAACATTACCTGCTCTAACACGTATCAGAAGGTACTTGCGCTCCCATGGCCGATATGGGCCCTCGTCGTTTATCGTTGGACAATACGGCGGCGCGGGCGAGATCGCACAAGGCTTCTGCAGAACATCAGCTGTTCATGGAGGAGTCTATATCCTTGGCCGACGCGTCAAATCCGTCGTCCATGAAGCGACATCGACCACAAGCTCGGAAGAACCTACCAGCAGTCATTTCCCGTATTCAATCGAGCTTGACGACTTTCCAGAGGCTCTCAAAGCTCGTGTCCTCATTGCTTCCGCCGATGATCAATCCCTTCCTCTTCCACCATCTGTGCCCTCGTCTCCTGTTGCAACCACTGATACCAGCCCACATGTCCCCATCGCTCGTTGTATCGCTATATTCGACCGCCCGATAACGTTCCCCACCGTTCAACCAACCCAAGACCCTTCTGAGACTGAGACTGAGGGTACGGAAGCCGAGCCAGAAACACAGTCAGAAATGCGAGAAATGACCGATGCTGCCGCCGTCATCTATCCCCCTTCCTCCATCGACGGCGGCTCGGATACCTCAGCTGCCACTGTGATCGTTATGGGCGAAGGCACAATGTCAACGCCCAAGGATAGATGTACGTGCCACCCCTCTTTCTATTCAGCGCTACACCCTCTCATACCTGTGATCTCTCTAGGGATAGTCTACATTATGCTTCCCATGAACACTCCGGCAACCTCACCTCAAGAACTCCTCAACCCATATCTAACTCACCTGGCCTCCTTGACATCACCGCCTGACGATGCTTCATCGCCTATCCTCTTCAAACTTTTCTATGCCGAACGCACTCCATCTCTTCTCCATCTCACCTCAAACACAAGCGACGTGTCACACTTGGTCATCAGAACACCCTCACCGACAGTACAAGCAACCGAATTCTTTGATTCGGCGACCTCAATCGCAGAGTCTGTGTTTTGGCAAACAATCAAAGCCTTGCGATCAACCCAACGGCCCGGAGATGCCAATCCCGCCGTTGATATCGAGAGTTTTTGGCCACCGGTCGACCAAAGTGACGGTGATGATGATAACGAAGATTGGTGAACTTGTAGTATAAATTTGTCATGTAACGAGTACTTTACGCGAAATGTAACAGATTCAAGCGAGATTCACCCCTAGGCCTCTTTGTCAGTCGCATTGTAAAGAGACGCTGGTGCTTGTCTCCGCTGCCCCGATGTCCCTCGCTCGACCACTCCTCCAAGCACCCGTGAACGCGTGCGGACGGCGCGCCCTACATAGAGCCTTCATTCGGTCGCCGTCTAACCACCCGCGTCGCTTCGGAACGCGATATTACTCCCAACCGTCTTACCGCGACCGGAATGCAGTCGGTGTGAGTCTCTATAACCTCAATTAACAACTCCCCGCTCACTCAACGACGCGATCTATCAGGTCTTCACACCAGCTTCGGCAGCACTCTTTGTAGCAGCTGGCGTTGGTCTCTTCTTCTACTTTCGACACGAAAAACAAAAGCTCATCGAGCAGCGCGGTTAGCCCATGTCACATCCTTACCACCGTTCCTCTCACACATCTCTTGCTCACAGAGCAAGAACGTTCCGCAAAACAATACGGAAGACCCAAAGTCGGAGGTCCTTTTACACTGTCCAAGCACACCGGCGAGCCTTTCACCGACAAGGACTTACTCGGCAAATGGTCGCTCGTCTATTTTGGCTTCACGAATTGTCCCGACATATGCCCCGCAGAGCTGGATAAAGTAACGGCCGTCATGGATGAACTCGGTATGTTTCTTTCAATTCCTGGTCCCAAGCTCGATCCCCTCATACTCCTGCTCTACAACAGAAAAGAAACACGGCTCCATCGCTCAGCCAGTTTTCATCTCCGTCGACCCAGCACGAGACACACCCTCGCGGATCGGACAGTATCTCTCGGACTTCCATAAATCCTTTATTGGACTCGTTGGACCGTACGATGCAACGAAAGCAGTATGCAAAGCCTACCGCGTCTACTTCTCCACACCACCAAACGCAGATCCCAACGGCGACTACCTCGTTGACCACTCCATTTTTGTCTACTTGATGGACCCAGAAGGCCAGTTCGTTGAGGCGTTCGGTCAAGCCGTCGAGGCTCCGCAAGTCATCGAAAAGGTCAACGAGGCCATCGACGAGTGGGTCAAGGATCATGGAAAGAAGACTTAGTAATTTCATCCCTGTTGTACACGAACCTCTACTCCCAATACAATCGCATCCATACACAGATATCTCACAACAGTTGAACGTTCCGAGCATGCACAACATCCGATACGAGATTTCATGAGTATTGATGCATAAGTTTGTCGGCATGTCATATGTGATAATAGTAGCAAGACAACATGTATAGGAAATGGATGAACGCGACAACAGTAAAGAGAGCGCTCACTAGAAAGGATCCATAGGCTCAACGAACAACCCCTCCGAGGAATAACAGAAGAACTCACGAATTGGAGGGCAGCACCCTTGGTCTTCTTCTCACCACCAAGCTCGAAGCTATAGACGGGATGTAAGCACACACGGGTACGGCAAGAGCGAGCGTATACGCACTGTTTGCATCGCTTGAGGGATATTTGCATTTTGTACTTGCACACAGTGCATTCTAACCGCAGCACAACCTTCTTCGTCGTCTTGGCCTGGATAACAATATGTCAGGAATCATGTCCTCTATCCGTGACATATAATGACGCACCTTCTTGTGGAAGACGGGCTTGGTCTGACCACCATAACCTGATTGCTTCCTGTCGTAACGACGCTTTCCCTGGGCGAAGAGGGAATCCTTGCCCTTCTTGTATTGAGTGACTTTGTGAGGGCTAAAACGCAAGCACATCAGAAATCCATCTCCTCCCACTACATCAAATAGGATCATACGTGTGCTTCTTGCACGTCTTGCCCTTGCAGTCTGGATTGAAATCGTGCATAAATGAGTTCCGAAATTTAACGCTCTGAATATGGCATTGAACATACAGGTCCGGCGAGTCCTATGAGCCAGAAACACAGCACATCAGCAATTCATCCTTATGTCAGTTTTCGGGGGGAACGTACTTGGGGATGTTGACCATTTTGTGTTGAGGGTTGTCGGCGATGGTGAACTTGGGACTGCCAACGATGTATTCGATCAAGGCCTCTCGGATGTCTCCGATGCGTGTGAAGTGTGCTATACAGTCGTCCTTTAGAGTTCGGCTGGCGTAAGAAAGTCACACGAGGAGCGCTGAACGCCACATGGCAACGTTGCTTTAGCGCTCGATTCTAAATCGTTTGCTCAACCATTGACGAAATTCGTCCAAAGATATTCAAGAAAGTAAGGTGTACTCTGTAGAAACCTCAAACCTCGCCTAAATATGTGTAGAGAAAATCAGGGCGCGCACAAAAAATCAGATAGTCAAATTTGCTTAACATTGATTTCAAGCATTCATTTTCCCAGTCAACGTGGATATTGTAGGCTTCGTCGATGGAAATACATCTACAGAAATGGTCGAAGACATATCGCCTAAAATTGTCGTCGATGATGCGTTCACATATCGAAAAAACGAGTGACAGGGGAATAGGAGTAGTGGCGTTAGGAGAAAGTTCATCTTCTGCCACCCGTAAAACCTTCTACTTATAGTATCAGGAATAATGCAACAAGAACACGGAAAAATCTCAGTCGAGCAATCACGATAATTTCATTTCCCTTCAATTGCTCCAGAACAATAAACAACTTGAGTGATAGACAAGGAACAGCTGATGACTCTATGGGCACAACATGGTAAACAGCGAAGCTCTAAGGGGCGCTCTGCGAATGCATTATGAGTATTCCTTTTGGATGAACTTGGCAATGGTCTGCAGCTGGATGTTCGACGTCCCTTCGTAGATCGCACCCTAATGAAAATCAAATGAGAAAAGCACGTCAATAGCAATGGCGACAACGATGAAACCCACAATCTTAGAATCACGCCAGAACTTCTCAATGCCCGTCTCACGAGTGAACCCAACACCTCCAGCCCACTCAATCGCCTGACCAGATACCCGCTGTGCAACTACACTAGCCCAGTACTTCGCCATAGCCGCCTCCTTGGTGAAACTTCGACCTTCTTCCTTCCGACGAGCGGCATTGTATGTGAGCAGACGAGCGGTTTCGATGTCAATGGCGGCTTGGGCAATCTGGAACTGCATTCCTTGGAACGTGCCGATAGGCTGACCAAATTGCTTGCGTTCGTACGTGTATGGGACGGACTTGTCAAAGGCTCCCTGGGCGAGACCAAGCATCTGGGCAGCGATACCAATGCGGCCCTCGTTCAGGATCTCAATGGCAATCTAGGATGAATGTTAACCAAGCAAGGCTATGGACGTGTGTGGGTCACGCAAACCTTGTACCCCTTTCCTTCGCCTCCGATGATGTTCTCAGCCGGAATCTTGAGGTCATCGAAGTTCAAGGTACATGTGGAGGAAGCACGGATACCAAGCTTTTGTTCCTTCTTCGCAATTTGGATGCCCATATCCTTGGTCGCAACAAAGCAGGTAATACCCTTGTATCCCTTGCTTGGGTCAATCTGGAACCTCCATGAGTTCATGCGCAATGCGGGTAGGGGAAACGCCTCACGTTGGCGAAAATCAGGAAGATTTCAGCTTCATACGAGTTGGTGATCCACATCTTGGAACCGTTTATTATCCAATTGTCGCCATCTTTCTTGGCGCGCGTCTGGAGGGCGAATGCGTCTGATCCCGAGGCAGGCTCTGAGAGACAGAAAGAACCAAGCTACTCATAATCAGGGTTATGCCTTCGTATTCAAGAATACTGAGACATACCTTTGATTCAGCGAGTAATGGCAACCATTTGTCTTGTTGGTCTTTCGAGCCGTATTTCCGGAAGATGGTGTTGACGAGCGTGTTGTGGACGTCGCACAACACAGATACCGAAGGGTCAACCTTAGCAAGCTCCTCAATAGCAATGATAGCAGAGGTGAAGGAAGATTCAGCACCACCGTGGTCGGCACTGGTCTCGATGCCCATCAACTAAAGTGGACAAGCCTCAGCGAAGTCGTGAATAAGGCCAATGTAAAGACATACTCCTTGCTCGAAGAGGCCTTGGATTACCGAAGGGTCCATCATTTCGTTCTCGTCCATCTCGCGAACCTTGGGTCCGACGACGTCAGAGGCGAACTTGGCCACTGAAAGGACACATTAAGATGTTGAGCCATCAGTCGTAGTTCAAGGGCACCATACCTGATTCTCTGAGCATCTGCTCTTCGTCCGTGAAGACGTCCAACGAATTTATGACTGGCGCGGATGAGCGGACATGGCCAGTAGAGGTGAAACTCCTAAATAGTCTCGTCGTGAGCAAGAACGACAACGAGCAAGGATCGCGCCGACCTTGCGGCATTCAGTGGACGAGCTCTGGTGCAGCTCCTGGCGATGTTGGATGCAGCGGCGCGAAACATGTTGGTTGACGAGAAACAGCGGCCTTGAGCATCGTATTTAACTCGTCCCGGTTGTGGATCATATCCGAGTTAGCACGTGATTCCTTGCCCTGAACGTCGTTCCGTTCGGCGTCAAGAAGGCTCTCCTCGTCGTCCGCCATGTTGTCCACCACCAAACTCGGCTGCTTGTTCGCTGCCATTCCACTCGCTCTTGCCTCTTCGCCCATTGTAGCTTGGTCTTCTCATCGGTAAGTCTTGCTTCATACATCGAAGGAAACTTGAACTGGAAGGTCTGCTTTAGGACGACTGCGCTGGACGCTTTGCCAGCGACTTTAAAGTCTGGCTCTGAGCTTGCAGGGCTTTTATCCGATGACAGACTCTGTGAGAGCGATGCAATCTTTGTCGTTGACCATCCTGGCGTAAGTTTTGTGGTTTACGTCGCTTCATGTTGCTAACAAACTTTGGTGCAGCTTCACGCATCAGATTTCCGTAACCTTCCCCCCACTTCCCCTCTTTCCCTGGCAATAAGAGATGCACCTTCCTCTCGACAATTCCCCTACGTTTCTATCGACGATGGACACGTCGTATCACTTGCTGAGGCCGTGTCGACTCACTGCGGAGCCCGTTTCGTTACTCTTACACAAGAACAAGGCCATGTTCCTCTCAGCGCTGGAGAGAAACACGTTGTCTGCATGTCGATGCCTCACTTGACGGAGGAAAGGATGGCTGATCGCCACACTGCTCTCTCATCTCATAGTAAGAATCAAAGCTTTCTGTATGCCGCTCAGTTTCTGAACGATTCCTCTCTTAGTCGACTTCCTCGAAAGTACTCTCGCGAGCATTGCCGAATCATTCCCTGGATACGTCGTTGTCTATGCCGGATCACGCAGTGCTCTCAGCAAGCGTCAAGCCGTCTCAGAAACCGTACAAGAACCTGCCAAAGTCGCGCTCCCAAGCGGAGGCATCTTCAAGCGCTATCAACTCCTCAGCCCTGCGCTCATCTCCGTCTTACTAGTATCATTCTTTATCCTTTTCCCTCTTCTCTTCGTCGGCATCTCTGCTCTGTCCAGCATTCAGAGCCCCCTGCGCGTCGAAGCTCCCAAAGGATACAGTGACAAGGAGCGTAAAAACCAGTAGTTTACCGGGATGTCTCCTAATACCCTTTCCAATGCACCCATTCATTGGCCACACTTTTGCAGGACTTGCTTACTGTTGGTAGCCTCTCCAGAAACAATATCTCCTTCAAGGGTGCCACATATTTGTTACCTAGATATTGCAAGGCTGAGGGGGAAGGTAAGCCAGTCTTTGTAGATGCATTGACCGCTCAAAACCAGCCGCGCTTGTTGGATCACCTTGGCTAAACTTCGCGACCAGACTACTTGGTGAGAGGACCTCGAAGGGGCTCACAAACGTCCGGTGAAATTTGACATGATGACGAAGTACTATCCCTCGCGTATTTGAGAAACCATTCGCTGGCCATTACGTCTTCCACATTCATCCTGGACTCGCCTTCATAGCGAACCATCCCTCTCAACATTACCTCAAGCAATTCACTCTCCTCTGGGGTATTCATTACATCTTTAGGAAGTTTCAAAAATTTTCCAGACAGGTGGTGTCGGCTCCCGCCGACCCAGTTGCCTTGGCCATCGAAATACATATGCCGGTTAGGCCAACGCGACCAGAGCGTTTCGGGGAACCGGCCGAGTAGAAAAACCATTTCGCAAAGGATTTCGTCCTCTCGACGCGATGACATAAATAACCCCAGTCCGCCAGTAAGCAGGACATGGAAAAGAACGCCAAGATTCCATATATCCGTGGTGAGATTGGCGTGGGCTTGCGATTCGCGTATACTGGGTATGAGTGCCTCGGGCGGACGATAGATATCGGGGGTACACAGAGCGCGTGGTGGAGGGGAGACGTCGAGGATATAAGACTCGCTGAAATCTGCGATTTTGAGGCGCGTCTGCGATGGATCGTCCAAGCAAAGGTGAAGAAGGCTGTCTGAATGGGCGGCGAACACCCAGTATTCAGGAGCATGAGGAGATATAGGCGCGACATGTTTTAGACGCGTTTCTTCATTGGCAAGGTAGAACGGCACCTTTCGAGGTGTTCCATAGACGGCCTCTACTCCTTCCCCTTGCACGACGGTATTGATTTTGTCCGAGTAGAGTAGTAGGTTACCGAGATGGAGGTCTATGGTAGCTGATATCAGTAGTCGACCTCTTGTCTTTGCAAAAAGCTGCTCACCGCCGTGGACTACGTTTTTCTTGTGCAAGAAGTTCAGTCCCAAGGTAACCTGAGCTATGAGCCTCTTCGCAACAATGGGAGGGAGAATCTCGGAAGGATATACATCCTCAATATCCGTGCTGAGAGGCGGGCCTAGCAACTCTGTGACAATGCACTGGTGCATGCCGTTTGGACCCGTATGTTGGAAATAGTTAATGAGCGGCACAACGTATTCCTTTCCCAACCCCTCTCCTTGCAAGTGTAAAAGTACGCTAGTTTCATGACTACGAGTGGCCGATTCATCCGAAAGAATCTTCAGGGATGCGTACGAGTTGGTGAGGGCGTCCCTGACAAGCCAGACGGTTGCCGACGAACCGAAACCAAGCTTGTGCATAACGATATAGCGGCCCTCATTGAAGGTGTCACCGAGGTGGACGGGGTGAAAGCCACCCGGTCGATAATTATCCAACCTCTCTGCATCTACAGGTTGCACATATCTTGGTGTCGACATCCTGAGCATGCGAGTTTTTCTGGAGCTCGACGTTGGATTAAAGTTTAAACGTCGAACAAGGGAAACCTACGATTCGGGCTGCGACCGAAACGGACAGAGTTGTGCGATCATAAAAATTGCAATCCTCCTGACGAGACGAGGAAGCCCCTATAGGGGGTAGATACCCCAACCAAGAAGTAAGATACCAACAAGGGTAACTCCTCTAGACTGTTACAAACACGTTCGCACTAAGCAAATTGGCGCCGTATTATCCGCCGACGTTGGACCTGGCATCTCCGAACCAGCCAACAATAGCATCACTCCCAGCCCCGTCCGCACGCATTGCAAATATAGAGGTGCCTAGGGGTCCGGTAAGCGTCGTTACTGTGTCACGAGCGTGAACGTCCTGTCGTAACCGGATGAGTATTCTGGAGGAAAGGATTGAATGTAACGACCACTGCGGTCTTCAAGTCATTCACAAGGTTAGAAGTTAGACAGCATGCCATCTGTTAATTAAAGACCTTCAGGCTTACCCCAGGAGCAACACAGGTATTTGTGGCTAGAGAGGTTGAATCAAGGAATGGCATGGTTTGAGGGTCAGCGTCGAACTCACCGGTACCACAAAGAACATCACCAAGTTTATTAGAGAGAGCACTGATTCGTGTCTCAGACAAGACTCCTCATCCGATGCTGATATGTCTCACCAGATAGTACCAAGTAATAAAGAACCCCTTCCAAGTTGCTGAATGATTAGTTGGCCATTCGGGTTCCTCAGGGCTTGGCAGCGTACCATCTCTGTAGAACTTGTACAGAAAACATGTTCGGTTGAGATCCTTGACTGATATCAACGAGCGATATCAGCATCACAGGAACGAGGAAAATCAGAAAGACTTACGATCCTGTATCCCTTTGAATACTGTCAAGGCGAGCATGACTGCGGTGATGATCAGCTATCATCAAGGGACATCCATAAAGAGGACTATTAACTAACGGAACTCAAAACCCATCAAGAGTAGGAACGAAACAAATTCAATGTTCGAACTGTCCAAGAGGAAGCAACCAGGTGGAACAGGGGTGATTGCGCCCGTTAGGTCTGTGTCTGTGGTTTATATGATGACGTTAGTTTATCCAAATTTGTGACGGAGCATGAGGTGAACGCACAGTGATAATTCTCGCTGAACTTAATCAGGATAATTGCATTGACTGCAACCATGGTGATAGCCAATAGGGCGAGGCAAAATCCTACCCTGCGGGATTGGTTCCACATCGCCCATACACGGAGAGCCATGATGACTAGGAATATGAGATACGGGCATGATTGAAGAGTGAAGTATGGTCGAACCTTCGGCAATAACAAGACCGCCAAAGAGTAAGACTAACGCGTGTTTCGGAGACTTTAAGCATCTACAAGGTACACAGCTATAGTGTTGGACTCACATCCTCCAACAGCACTCAGTGTGCGACATGTGTTCGTAGAGATCGATTCGGCACCGCCTACAATGGAGATTCCGGTGTCAGCGTCAAAATGGACCAAGCAAAAATGAGAGCTGACGCACGATATACAGTGAGTGGGATACTCACGAATGGAAGGTACCGCGTGACGATGAATAGGACTTTTCCCAGCCTCCACGGCGATGGCCAGACAAAGCGAATTTCATCGCCGATGGTCAACATATGATCATACAACTGAATTTCGCTACTGTATCATTTTCACAACTTCACACTAATGTGAATGAAAAACTGCTCACGAGGAACACGATGGAAGTGACTAGGATTAGAGGTTAAGTTGGGATGAACCGATAAGCAAGTAAAGACACGGACCAACGACATACTGTAGGATAATAAGATTAGTGTAGATCCAACGAAGGATTATCAGAGCACCCACGTCAAAGTTCTGCCAAAGAAAAAGAAAGTGGAGGAGGTCCGAGTCTTGCATGTTAACTTCTGGGTTGGTCAAGTCCAACAAGACGAGGTTACTTAAGGACGAATAAAACGAGGCCTCGCTGCCAGGCGCTTGAACTTCTGATGATCTGCCCGTGTAAATCCATCTTCGAATATCAGTACCATGACAATAAGTAGCGTGATCAAAGCTCGTGGCGTCTCGGGCGGTTAGCAGGAATGTATACCATCCTTGTTCTTCAATAGTCTGACAGCTGCTTCGAAGATGATAGATGTTTGATGTTGGAGATGTTGGCCTATGATGGTCTGATCATGTCGTGGATTATGTGATACCTTTGGAAATAGTGTACACTGTCAACGGAACTGTATCGAAAGTATGTAATTAGCGTTCGTAGCAACCTTGTGTGAAGATGAATCGGTGAAAACCTAGGCCTAGTCGCATGAATAGGCTGTGGCAACATTGGAGTCAGCGTCCCCAAACCAACTGGTCATCACCACGCTTCCTTCAGAGTTTGGAGCGAAGACAGAATCAGTGATCGAGGCAGTGATTGTCATTGATGAACGTCGAAGATAGGCGTCTTCGCGAAGTCGAATGAGGATACGAGATGAAAGGACAGAATGGAGGCAGCTTTGAGGTCTATGTCAATATAAAACATTAGTGCAAGTGATTCAAGCGATATAAATGATGCAGCGCACGGTAGAAAAAGAGTAGAAAGCTGCGGCTTGAAACGTTTAGCTTTGTAGACAGCCAACAGTGTATGAAATCGCTTACGGGGCCTTTCAGAAGCATGAGTACATTTATGAGCGAGGCGGCTAGGTCAAATTGAGCGGAGGCGTAATTGAGATCGGCTGCCGCACTCACCAGAAAGCAGTGCATAGTAAATCGCCCCTGGTATTGGAAGTTAGCAGATATTATTTTCGATCAAGCAAAGGGCAGTTACCATCCCGATAGAACTTGTAAAGAAACTTCGATGATGATGGCTTATCCCTGACTAAGATGGAAACGTGAGTTGAGCGAAAGACAGATGGAGTTGATGAACAGACGATCTTGAATTCCTTTGACAAGAGTGAGAGATAACATCACTTCGGAGATTAGAAGGAAGGCCTGGCAATCAGGTTGATGACAACGTACAGAGTTCAAAGCTCATCAACAACAAAAAAGAAACAAAGCTCGCATTGGAGCCATCACCTTGGGTGAAACACCCGGGCGGTACAGGTGCGACTTGTCCCCTCAGATCAGTATCTGCACGAACGTTATGTTAAATGGGTTATCAAAGGAGTCTCTTGAACCTACATCGATATTTGTCGGTAAATTTTGCGGCCATGATGCCACTGACACAGCCTGTGACAGTGAATACTGCGCTGAGGGTGATGCCCATCCTTTTAGAGCGATTCCACAGGGCCCAGAGGCGCATTATCATGATGACTGCAGTAACACTGTGAGTGGGCTGGGATAGAGAGAATGAAAGGCGGTCAACCTTCGGAAACGAATAGAGAGATGAAAACTGTGCCTGTGAGAAGAATGTCAGAACAAGGAAGATATGCAAGTGACAGAGACCTACTTCCGTCAAGAAAGATTATGGTATGGCATATTGTTGTATCGGGGGACTGGGCACCTGTACCTTTATGGATAATTAAATCTCTACTTTCGCAAGCGAAGAGAAATGGTTGCTCACGATACATGGAAAATGCAATGTTCAGAAACGGGAGATAGTGCGTCAAGATGAAGAGGACTTTTCCAAGACTCCATGATGATGGCCAGACAAAGCAGATTTCGTCACTCAATGTCAGGACATAGTCGTACGTCTGGATTTCAACGATGGTTGAGCGTCATGATAAATGAGACCAGAACAGTATTGCTAAGAACCCACAAAAAAGGTGCATGAGAGAACTGGGGAGAAAAGAGCTGAGTTTTGAAAGTGTGCGCGGGCGAAAGACGAAGGCATTATTAACCTAGTGAGTACTGTTATAGGTCAGCTTGGAGCACGATGAAATCGAAGAGAAACTGACAGTAACGTAGGAAGAATAGGTTAGGGAATCGACGAGAGTGTCATTCATTGATGCAGGGCTCGGCTTGGATGAGGTTCGTAACGAGGGATGGTTCTGAGTCCGAGGGGTGGTAGGGAGCAATGCCCTAAGCTAGCTGCTTAAAAGCGGCCTGCAAGTGATACATCGGGGATGTTAGAGTGATGCATCATGCAGGTATCCGAAAGAAAGATGATTGTGTGGGTTCACAGAATCATTGCCTGGGAACCACGGTGATGTGGCTAAATGAAGCCATGCCTCCTTCGTCGAACTAGCAACGCGAAGCATGGAGGAGTTGAGGAGGGGGTGAGACAACAGAGTATCTACAAATGACAGTCTGAGATCGACTTTATGATCCTGGACACGGAGGCCGTGGATAGAATTACAGATAGCAGAGCTACTAAGCACAATATATACTGTACACTAATATATCCTCTATATGAACAAGAAAGCAGTATTGCAAAGCAGTCCAAAGATGCTGATAGATCATGTCAATCCCAAAGAAACGATAAATGATGATTACGACTCGGAACCCAAATCATCTCCGGGTTCCTTGTCCCGAGTCAATGCCCTACTCATAATATTCACAGCCGCCAAGTGGAATGGAAGGATGGGTTCAACAGAGGGGAGAAAATGAAGGGCTGCGAGGTAAGCTAAATCCACAAAATTCTGCAAAACATCAGAGAGGAGCTGGGTTTCCCGGGTTTTCTGCTTGGCAGTGTCGTCGACGATGTCAAAAGGTTGATGTATATGCATCAAGTGGACTTGCAACATAGTGGTCGATAGAAGACCGCGTTCGTTGGGAACTCGGATGATGGCGGAAGTCGCGAGGGGGAAGATGGGTAGCGAGTCACTGTCGCTAGAGTCAATTGCTTCCATGACCATGGGAACATCGGGGGATGGCTTCGAAGGCGACAAGGGGAAGACGTTGGATGAGAGTAGGGTGTACATATTCGCAGATATATCGACAAAGAGCGGTGCGCCCAAGGCACGGGAGGATCGTGACTTCTTGGTTGGCGATACCGGGGTAGAAGGAAGGAATTGCCACGGTGTGTCCATACGCGCACAGAGTACAGAAACATGGGAAAAAGAACTGTTGCGAGGGAGGTCGATCACCTTTACGAGCAACGACAGCCAAGCTTAATACAGATCGGATGAGTGATTGTGCCATACAGGACGTATTTTGGTACACACCTTGTAATTCAGGTTCGTTCAAGACGCCCAACTTGGTGATCACAATGCGCCAGTCAACGTTCGCCCGGCTGGCAAATTCCATTGCGAAGCCCCAGACTTTGGACGCGACGTACGCCTCCGGAAGTACTTCACCCTCCGACCCCTCGCCCTGAGATTCATCTTCAGCCTCACTTCGGGTGAGCCACACATTCTTGTCATGCATCTCTCCGCGTTCGTCGATACAGCTAGCTATAATCCATTTCCCACACTGCGAAATCTGATAGCCAACATGCAACAGCGTATGTCGATCCATGACATCAAAGTTACCACTCATCGCAAACTGAGCGCAGACCTTTCTACGCGCGAGAGTGACTGCATGATCTTGGAGGTGTGTCCGAACACGGGGTCCATCTTCCATAAGATGTCGAGACATTGTGCGGTCAACGGGACGGGTCAGGCGGTTATAGACGTTAGCACACATAATTTCCATGAGCGTAAACCTGGCCGCAGGATCGTCGATTGTTCCGGATATGAGGGACTCGGGCACGAAGTGAAACAGGACTTGAGCCTCTGAATACGTCTTCACCGCTTTCTTAACACCGGACAGCATTTGACGGCAATGAGGCGACGAGAGTGACATGACCAAGGTCGGTGTGACGACATAGAACACAATGCTATGCTCAGTCGATGGAAGATCTCCCACAATGTTAGCTACAATCATGGTTAGGATAAGGTCTGCAAGAAAGAAGAAAGAGAACTCGCCCAAATTCTTCCGGAAAGATTGGTCAAATCGTATGGGTAGCAAGCCATTGCCAGAGGCGCCTCCTCTTCCAGGCACATGCAAGCCCAGATGTTTGTCCTGTCGGGGGATTCGTTAAAATGTATATGGATGAATAGCGGTGCCAGAGTGCGAACCTGATATGAAGCCGACAAGTTTTGTAACCAAACTTCAATCCCGCGTGTCTGCGACTCATCCTCTTCTTCGAACAAAACATACGCCGTAATATCCTTCGTCCCTCCTTTTGGTCCAACAGCCAACTTCTCCCAGAAGCGAATCACGGTAGGGAGCACTTCCACGACAGCCTCATTCTTGCTAACCACTACGGAAGGCATATCCGCCAGGCGTAAAGAAGTCGATGCAGAATCAGAGCCTAGAAAAGCATGAAGCAACTTAACTGGTGAGCTATTAAGTGAAACTGACCTATACCCCAAAGGTTTTGAAGATCCAATGGTGTCTGCAAAGAGGCGACCCCGGACAGAAGGCGGAAGACGTAGTTGATGTCAGCATGCCAGGGGTCAGCACGTTGGGCCTGTCCATTGGTTTCATCGGTAGCAAACCATGCATCAGCCCAAATACTGTTCTCTACCACTTCCTTCGATATCATCACAGCAGCTGCTTCCAAAGACTTCGATTTCTCGCTAGCTGCGCCCAACGCCGCGGCAGGAGACACAGGCGTAGGTGCAAACATTGGTCCAGAAACGGTAGAAATATTCGGAGGTGCAACAACCATATTCGGAGGTCGTAGAGGTGTGGAGAGCGGCAGGAGATGTGAATGGTGGAACTGAGTATGCAGAAGGGAAGGCCCCAAAGGAAGATACGAGGGAGGAGGTGTTGAGGGTCGTGTGACTAGCGGACTATCGGTTTCCTCAACATCTCCAGGATCTGACTCGACCTCAGACTCCGGCTCCTCCGTATCATATTTAACTTCCCACTCGTCATCAAACGACGTCGTCGAAGACCGCCTGACAGCATGCTGTGAAGTGGATTTCCGCTTCACACCTATTAGCTTTCGGACAAGCCCAACCCTGGGATCCGTAGCCTCCTCGTACTTCGACCGTCGCCGTCTGAAGCCAGGTGGCTGATACGACTGCTCCGCATCCTCTGATGCAGGAGGAAGCGAAAATTTGCCCACCGTATATTTGCCGTCTGCAAATTTATGGGTGTCAGCGAAAGGGATTGGTCCAAATAAGTCAGAACCATGCTTGGCATCCAATACATCAGCAAGTGACGAGCCAGAATCCTCGATATGGACAACAGGGGTCAAGGGTCCAGCATTGCTCATAGGACTTTGTCCAGGGGAAGGGGGAGAAAGCGCTGGTGTAGGTTCTGCATCACCAAAGCGAGGTGTAAAGCCATCCGGCCAGTGCATTTTGAGAGGAGAATTCGCTTGTGGTGGTCCGGGACCAGAAAAGTTGAGATCACCAAAGGACGGCGGCGACCAACCAAGGCCAAGAGCAGCGGAGCCACCAGCTGGTGCGAGGCCGGAGTTGGTGAGGGGATCGATGACGACTGTGGGGGCGCTCGGAATGATGGTAGGAAGATGCTCATCTATCGGCTTCGACGGTTTGCTATCAAAGTAGCTAAAGTCGTCCTCTGTGAACGGGTCGTCATAGTCTACCTCCACCCTCTGATATGTACGCGCCGGAGCGGTGTTCGTGGAAGTTGACTCATTGTTCATGTCCATGTTGAAACTCATACCGAAATCGATGTTCATATCCATGTCTAAAAAATCGTCCCCGGTAGCTTGAATTGGCTCAGACCAGCTCATATCGATATTCCCAAACGGATTGAAAGTCGATGTGTCGGCGGGTGCGTTTGAAGAGGAGGGGGTAGGATCAACCGCAGCGGGCTCTTCTGCTGGAGGCAGGACTTCGGGGGTAGCTTCAGGAGCCTGCGGAACGTCTAACATAGCGATGATGGGAACTGGAGGGTGGGTCTGTGGAGGCGAAGGATAGAAGAGTCCATCGTGAGATTCATCATCGTCAGGTGTCGTGGCATCGAACGAGGGGGCGGTAGCGACTGGGACTGTAACGGGTGCTGAGGATGGAGTGGTAGCAGTGATACTAGCTGAAGATGCATTGGGTGTAGCTCGATGGTTCCCGGGCGAGGCTTGGAGTTCCCTGTCCTTGCGCATCTGATCACGTTGTCGTTCACGTTCCCGTGCGACGTGGCCGACATACTCTCCTACTTCAGCGGCAACTTGCGGGACCTTCTTGGATCGGGTGACCGTAAGGCTACGAAAGGCTCGAAGCGTATCGGAGGTCGGCGAGGATGCAAGAGAGGTGGATAATTGCGACACGTAATAAGGCACGTCGTTTATCGCCTGAGGTTGCAATACATCTGCCGTAGGAGACAGCGCAGCAACCGAAGGAGTCAATGCACCGGGTAGAGGAGAAAATAGCCCAGAGCCAAGACCAGACTCAGAGACCGTGCTCGTCGGTTTGACGGGCGGAGGGGAAGGTTGCAATTCTGTAGGGAGCTCTGGAATATGGCTAAGAAGTCGGGGTGACGGATCCAGAGATGCCGCACACAGACTAGTGGGCCAGATGATGGAAAGGCCTTTCTCCTCGCCCTGCTTGTTTTCAACGCTTATCCAAGCGATGACAAAAGCAGGCGAGCCGGTGTGTCTAGATTGCTTATCATCAAGCTGAGGACCTCGCTCCTTGGTTGTACGAGAAGAAGGTATGTCCTTGTCCCAACCTGCAACACCATGGCCAAGGAATGTTTCGTTAAATTGAGATACCAGGCCAGATGTTGGGCCCTTATACGGGGCTAGGAAGTATGCAGGAGTCCCATGAGGTAGCAAGTGTATCGGAGTACCAGCTGGTAGTGGAAGCAGAGAAAGCAGTGGAAGATGGGGGGTAGCCGACAAGAGGGGATGGACGATTAGACGAGCTGGAGATTGGGTAGTTTCAGGCAATAAGGATATTTGAAAAGTACATTGAACAAACGGTCTACAGAAGGTGTCAGGACTCATAAGCACGAGGAAGAAGAGCCAGGTAAACGTGACCTTTGCGCGTGGTATTCCCATTCGGTTCCCCATTCGCCTGGCCGGGTGGGGTGGCTCAATATGATACTATCTTGGAGACGCAAGCTTGTCCTGTTGTTGGAAAGGATGGGGCGAAGAGAGGCTTTGACAAGATCGTCAATAAGTGAATTCCGTACGGCTTGGATGAACTGTGAGTATAAGTACCGCAGGTCCTTCCCATCCAAAGAATGGGACGAGGCGGTATTCAACTGAGGGGAGGATATGTCTCGTGGTCTAAAGGAAATTGGTATTGCGGCTTGAAAAGAAGAGAAAGTTAGCTGCGCATTGCAAATGAAGCAAAGCAAAAGGGTTGGTGCATACGTGCTAGGCCGTCAAATCGCATTGCCTGGAAGAGGGCAATCGTGTCGGCGAAGGCATCTGGTGAGACGATGCGGAAGGCATATATTCCCGAGGTCGTCTTGGCCACACGAACATTGGTCAAGAAAGATTCCAGCAATGATGAAGATTGATTTCTGGACAATATGGCACGGCGTGCAAGCTCGAGAGAGTGAACGGGGGCGGTGGCGGCGGTGGATGGGAAGAAAGTGGCTGATATGATGCGGACGTCGTCGGGGAGGATGATGGAGGATGCGAGTAGCTTGTCTGCGACGGTGAGGGCGTGTGGCTGGAGAGCCTTCGAGGCCATTGGCAACAGCGACAAGGGCGCATACGCTGCAGTGGTTGTGTGTCCAAGAAAGGGCCGGCAATAGCCGAAAAGTGATCTCAAAGAACAAATCAAAAAACTCAACTCAACTCTGCCCTTCTCCTCCTCGTACCCTCACCACAACCATGCAACCTGCTTCACGCCCAGCCTCAACCTCCACCAAACCAGCCGTCTCCCCGCTGCCCCGTCCCCAGCATCAAGTAAATACGCAGACAAAAGTACTCGACACGATTCACGGAAGAATTCTATGTTTGGCAGACATACGAGGCCACTTGTCAACCCTAAATGACCTCGCGAGGGAGGCAAACGCAAAGGCTATCATCCACACTGGTGACTTTGGTTTCTTTGGTACGTGGTCACTGAAATTATGCCTCGCAAACTGCTTCATTTCGACTCGCACTGCGCAGAATCGTCCAGCCTTGACAGAATAAATGACAGAACTCTGCGACATCTCACAATGTACTCGCCTCTTATTCCATCGGCCCAACGTACCCATCTTCTCCTCCCAGACAACCCACCCGCCGTCATTCGTTCCACGGTCAACGTATCTCTACTCTCCGAATTCCCTCTCCTCCTGTCTGGCCAAATAAAACTCCAGGTTCCCGTTTTCACCGTGTGGGGAGCATGTGAAGACGTTGTCATTCTCGAAAAATTCCGTTCAGGAACCTACTCTATTGACAATCTCACCGTCCTCGATGAGGCCACCACGCGTTGCCTCGATGTTGGCGGCATCAAACTTCGTCTTCTCGGTCTCGGAGGCGCCCTGGTACCTCATAAAATGTTTGATAACGGAGAGGGAAGCGCAACAATCGCTGGAGGTCAAGGAACGATGTGGACGACTGCACTCCAGATTGGTGAACTCGTAGACACCGCCCAGCGCGTCTTCGACCAATCAGAGACGCGTTTACTCATCACTCATGCCAGCCCTGGTCGCGAGGGCATCATGGCTCAGCTAGCTTTGGTCCTCAAAGCTGATCTAACCATGTCCGCCGGTCTCCACTTCCGTTATGCCACCTCATATAATGAGTTCAGCGTGCAAAGCGATTTCAAAGGCTTCAGAGCCAAGCTTGAGGCTGGTAAGGAAGCCTTTGATAAAGTATGGGACAGTGTCAAGGCCCAGGTTGACAAAGTCATTGACGATAACCAAAGAGTCTTGCTTGACAAGGCTTTGAACGTCGTTGAGCGCATTCCTTCTCTTCAGTCCGCCCCCGGTGCTCCTGGTGCAGCTGCCACCGCTGGAGACGAGATTGCCTGGAAGAATTGCTGGAACTGGAATCTCTGTGATGCTGCTTATGGTTCGCTTATCCTTGATGTCAAAGAAGGCCGGGTCAGCGCCGAGCTTAAAAGTCAAGGTGAGAGCCGCCCTGAATTCCATTCGATTAGTCATAGAAACCAATATTACATTCATAGGCTTCAACTACGCGTATCGTCGCTCTGCTACTGTTTCTGCTACACCGAACTCAACAACCTCTGCACTTCCGGCTGTCACCAATGCTAATTCAACTCAGCCCCCGACGAAGGTCTCTACTCCTGCACCAGTCGCTGATGCTGCACCCGCCAATGACAAACCTGCCGTCGCCACGCCTCCATCTCAAGCATCCCGGTCAGGAACTGGACCTGGTACACCCAAAGACCGGTCAACCACACCCCTTCTCAACGGAGCCTCACCTTCCAACGCCTCTGCCAACGGGGACAAATCTGAGAAGTCCAAAAAGAAAGATAAGAAGGAACGCAAGGAGCGTGCTGATAAGGAGAAGGAAGCTGAGCCCGCCGCCGCTGGCTCGCCCCAAGCGAAATCTAGCGCTCCCTCGGGGAAGGCAACTCCTGCTCCAGTGGAACCGCTCGTCGCTGATACCAATGCTGATGAGCTGAGATCCCCAGCTACCGAGGCTAGCTCGGGTATAAGGACACCAACAGGCAAGAAACCGCGGGAACGCAATCCATGGACCATCTTCATGAGGATGCCAATCAACAACGTGACTGAAGCAGAGATCAGAGAGTTCTTTGGCGAGGCGAAAGATGGCGTACGTTTCCACCACACTTTCCATGTCTTGTGGTGCTCATAATCATCTCAGATCACACGGATAACGATACCACCTTCCCATCCTGGTCGCGCGAAAATCGCTTATGTTGAGTTTGGCGACGAAGAGGCAATGAAGGCTGGTCTTGACAAACACGTTGAGGTACGTCGCCAGGAACCCATCCTTGGTGCCAGTGATTAATGTCAATGCCATCCCAGAAAATTGGAGACGCTGTTCCCGACGTTAAACAAGCGCAAGATCGTGATTCCCGTGATGGCCACAGGGGTAGAGGTAGAGGCCGAGGAGGATACGCCGCAAGAGGCTTTGCCGCTGCTGGTCTCACGCGAGGTGGCTTTGGCGGTAACAGAGGCGGTGGTGAAGGATCCAAAGGCGGAGATGACTCCTAAAATGCAAGGCCCCAGTCATTTATCCACTACCTGCCCGTCGGATGAGGCTGTTGACGGTTGTCAGCTAGTCTCCTTGGCCTGTTTTTCTCCTCGCTTGATCGACTTCTAACCATGACTCCGGGACCATTCTGACTAGGTTTATAAAGTGCATGTCTCTAAGATACCGCTAATGCCCCATTCCTTCTCCCCTTCACCCTTTCCTACCCTTCTTTATGACTATAGCGCACACTGTGCACATACGTTTTACCTTCATGCCCACGGATCGCTGCTCTACTTTGTCCCTAATTCATGTTGTTCGTTGTTCTCGTGTCCCATCACCGCAGCTGCGCCCAGCTCAGGATAATTTTGATACGCTAAGTCCCTTCAATTCACCTCTTCGTCAAAGCCATCTTTGTTCGGACTGACATCATATAGCCACGGCTTTGCTTTGCTCGGTCCTGCCAACGAGCCAGGGTTATCCCGAAAAGGCTTGCTTAGACTGCGCATCGACGTCATCCCACCATAGTGGGCGTACTCCTCTCGTTGAGATGTTGTGTTCTCCACGGCCCTCAAAATCGCTGCTGCGTATATAATTCAGAGCCTCAAATGGCTACGTTTAAGATATCAACCACTTCCTTTCTTCCATCCCTTCACCCAGTTTGCCCCGGGCGCCTGCCTTAGACGCCCCCTCTTCGGATTTGTACTCGACGGAATACGACATCAACACCCGTAGATGCCCTACCAGTCCCGGTGTCATCGAGGCCCTTTCGTACGTCACCCCAAATAAACACTTATTCCGATGACACATACCACTCTCAGACAGTTGGTTCCTTTACGCACGATTTGTCAAGCATCAGCTTGTGCACAACGTGTTCCCACCAACACGATTGACGTTGCAGTGATTGAATGCTCGGCCACAACGGCTAAGTGATAAACCGCAGCGACCGAGAACCTACCACCGCGGGTACCAACCGCGACACCAACCTTCGACGTTAATGCCTAGCGGACTGGCCTATCTCAAGCCTATATCTCATAGATACCTCGGGATCCTTCGACACGATCATCAAAAACCCGGGATTGACAAGTCTCGACAAGCCTAAGTCCGGTTTCAGTTTCCCTCTCAACCCCAGGATTCAGGTTTCCGTCGTGATGTAGTCATGATTTGTTATCGAATCCTTCAGAATCCTGTCAACCAACCACTCTCATTCGTTCTCAAAGGGTTTGAAGGGACATAACTGCGGAGGAAAGGGACATCACGGGTCGGCGATGAACCTTTCCGTCGAAGCATCCCTCGGTTGAAAGCTGACTTAGACCGATATCATCGCTTGACGGGTTTAACATTCAAACACGCTAACAAAACAATCCTCGGGGGTCTCTCAGTGCAAAAGCAGCATACCGACGCCTCGAAGCGAACGTTTACAATGTTCCTTACTCATGATGCTTTGAAACGAACACATCCGCGCAGTTGGTGACGCCATCAACGTGACTTGCTTCCATCCCGCCTTAACCCCATCTCAGCAGGCAGTCGCCCACCATTGACTTTGCGTCGTGGACCATGCAAGGAGCATGCTGCGCAGCGTCACTATTTCCATGCCAATGACCGCGATTTCGACGTATCAACAACTCAAGCTTTGCATATCCTGTGTTCTATGTTCTATGGCCTTCGATAGCTCGTTTCTACCTCCGCATTCCGCAATGATCGCCCGGCTTTCTCGACATGTGCTTAAAACTGTCTACGCTAGAGCGGTTGTTTAATACGAATACCAATTGAGTAGAGTAGAGTAACTCGGAAAGGATGGCCCGAGAGCGATGACGATGGGTAACGGTCGGCGTATGGTAAAATCATCAGTGATGTCACGAGCACCCCAAATACTAAATGAGATGACCCTCAGTCCAGATTTCATATTCCCATTATGCGAACCAAGAAGTAAATTCGTTGAGTCAACGATCTGCATGGATCGATCGGCGATCAAACATAGACGATCAACAAACGGTAACCATGAAGTTGTAAACCATATATTCTACATACTAGAAATAAATAGTGCAATTATATAGATGCTTCCTCAAATAGCAGCTTCCTAGGTCGACTCAGAATAGGTGCGACGGAATACAAGGCAGGCCTTGGGGGGTGTCATGAACATAAGATATCATTCGGGGAAAAGGCAAACTCACATTGATGTGCCACACCGTGCTGCGGGGTTTCCCATAATAATACTCTCCGAAACCCCCGCGATGCTATCATTTTTCCCGTATGCAGACGCGTCGAAAAGATGGTCTGTGGTTTTTTCAAATGACGCCAACATCAGGACACTGTCCTTCATCTTGGCTACACCAAAACGTGTAATTCCGAGCACTTCGCCCTAAGTATGATTGTCAGACGGGGCGATTCTAAGGCCAGAGTCAGACACTACCTTGTAAGTCATAACGTCCCCAAGAAGCATTACATGCCGAGGATCGATTATCATGTCGTGACTTTTCATGGTGTACTGGATTTCGTTGATAATTGTGCGACGCGCAGCCTCTATTCCGAGTACTTGAGCGACTTCTATGACATGGTTGGATGTTGTTTGTTCTCCAATGACACCTATATCGTGACCATTAGTATAACATCCAATGTATAGAATAAGGTCCAAACCTTCGGTGACCATGCACTTCTGCAGGCCATAGCCTTCGACGAGGAGTTCCTTGTCTCCCTTTTTACCTCGATGGTCATCTTTGTCTTTGATGTTGATGATAGCGCGCTGAATTGTAGACACTCCCTGAGAAGAAAATAGTTAGACAGTGGGAAAAAAATCGTTCTGAAATCAATTCACCTTGACCACCACAGCGGGAAGCCCACGCTTCAGTTCACGAAGCCGATAGAACTTATCTGGGCCGTCGATATATATTCGAAGGCGATTACGTCTTGGAATCATGGTAATAGCCTTCAAGCCACGGTCGTCGTTCAGCTCAAACTGGGGGGCTCAGCAAAGAGTACTGACCTCTTGCTTGATTTTGAGTTTCTTGTGGTTGACGATCGCCCATTTGATGTCGTCTAGTGTGAGTTCCAACTAGGGTAGTTGTTAGAGGGAATCGAACCATGCCGATTCTGGAAATGTACCTGAAGCTTCGTGATGGCTTTTGTGTCAACCAAGATGCCCACATAGGTATACTCGGGGGCCCAAGCCTCTTCCAGAACGCTGGCAATCTGAGTGGGCGTGAAGATTGGTTGCTGATTCAAAAGGAACGGTAAGACATACGTCTCCGAGAAGCGTTTTCTCTAATCGTCCCTTCACTATTCGAGCCGAGGGTTCGCTATCGCACGTCACCAGCTTGCAACTAATGATGGGAGTACTGATGGCCTTCGCAGCGTTGATGATTTCCTTGATGCGAGGAACACCCAACGTCACGTTCATCGAAGCAACACCAGCAAAATGGAAAGTTTTCAGAGTCATCTGAGTACCAGGCTCTCCAATTGACTGAGCCCCAACGGCACCAACAGTTGAACCTACACAAAAACGTAATAATGGGTTGTACAGAGATGAACACCGAAGCCATGCTCACCTGGTTCAATTCGGGCCTTTGCGTACTTGACCCAGCAAAGATCGAGGAAAGCAAGGATTTGCGATTCAGTGACCTTGGCCTTATTGTCGACAATAGCCTTTTCAGCGTCTATTAGACATGCATGAGCATATGCATTGTACGGTAAGCTTAAAAACATACCAGTAGCACCCAAAGAAAGGTCAGTCTCTGCATCCCATTCAGACTCGCGCTCCAACGCATCGAACATGTTACGACTATGTCGCATATCGGCAAGCTTCTTCGCAACACCATCATGGATGAAATTCCGCACAGTCTCCAAGTAGGTCGGGGGGCATTCGGAAACAAACCTCGATGTGGCCAAATGAGCATCAACAATTTCCATAATCTCGAACGGCAGCAGGCCGCGTCCACGCCTCGACCCAATAGCCTGCAATATTGTCAATAAAAATAGGGTGAGCCACATAAGATAGCTACCATGGCATGACTCCAAGCACGCTGGAATTC
Organism: Pleurotus salmoneostramineus; assembly: GCA_002583695.1. Classification (NCBI taxonomy): domain Eukaryota; kingdom Fungi; phylum Basidiomycota; class Agaricomycetes; order Agaricales; family Pleurotaceae; genus Pleurotus; species Pleurotus salmoneostramineus. The sequence continues at coordinate 43,088 of BEWF01000458.1, forward strand.
AATTGGTTGAGCGTCGCCTTCGAGACAGGCCGGGTCCAAACCATCATCACCGTAGGTGAACTGAACGACACCGCCAGTAGAATTCCGCACGGAGAGATCATACTGAGTTGTCAGATCTTCCAAAGCCTTCATCAACCGACGCTGCATGTACCCAGTCTCGGCGGTCTTAACGGCGGTATCGACAAGACCTTCTCGCCCAGAGATGGCGTGGAACAAGAATTCGGTAGCAACCAAGCCAGAATAAAAGCTGTTCCGTACGAAACCCTTCGATGGCGGTTCTTTGGATTTCTTTTGGAAGTGAGGCAATGAACGATCCTGGAATCCATCAGGAACACGATGGCCCGCAATAATTTGTTGGCCAACACAAGCAACCATCTGAGATACATTGATAACGGAACCTGAAGGACTCTCAATGGGAAGCCAAGTCCAGGGCACAAGCCACCCACCTTTCGAACCGCAAGTGGCCATGATAAGCGGCGCATTATGCCGGCTGAGTTCGCGCATACAAATGTTACCGACAGCTTCACGAACTTTGGAGAGTACGGAAGAAATCATGGCTTCCAATGTCTGTTCTTGGTTACAGCCAGGTTTGTTCTCCAACTTGCCTTTCTTGGCTAATGCAATAAGGTCTTGGCAATCTGCATAAGCTTGCTCGACTAATTCATCCTTCTTTTGCGAAAGCTGTGGACCAGGGATGACGTCGTTGATGCCCAGAGAGAAGCCGAAGTTTGCTGCGCACCAACTAAGCATCAGCCCAGTTAATGGATGATAACGAAAGGTATTACCAAGATAGCGAGCAGCGAGCTTAGCAAGCCTACCCATGGCCGCGGCCGCTTCGTGGGGTCCATAATCTCGCATTATGACGCCAAATATTGACTTCTTTTTACCGCTTCCAACGATTGCTTTGTCCATAACACCGCACATAATCTCGCTGTTAACGATGACTAGCCAACCGTCGTTTGGCGACATGTCATTCACGAGACGCATCTGGGGCGGGTAGTTCTCAGCCTTAGCTTCTTCCCACTTGTTGCACTTGGACTCGACATTGACAAATATTTCTGACTTCTTGTTGGGACGCATCAAGACGTTGAAAATTTGCTTGCCTGTCCATAAGCGAACGGGCTTCCAGATAGTCGGCGGCGGAATATCGATCTGAAGATTGGCATCGGCGAAATAGCAGCAAATTTGGGTGAATTGGCGGCGGTCAAAAAAGGTGTCCCGGCGAGAGAGGAGATAAGACGCAGTAATGAAATCTTGAATGGCGGCAATAACTGGTTCGCCGTTTCGTGGAGTGACTAGATTGTGTTTGACACTCATCAGCTCCAACGCCTCGGTTCTGGCTTCCTCAGTCTGAGGAACATCTGCACGCGACCAGCTGGTCAATGTGAATATCTGACGATCAAGTCGCGTCACTCACGCAAGTTCATTTCATCACCATCAAAATCGGCATTGTACGGACCGCAGACACATTCGTTCAAGCGGAACGATCGCCAGGGGCGAATTTTGGCCTGAAAGGAAGCCAGTTTTATCGAAGGCGGTATTTCAGCGACGAATCACTCACTCGGTGGCACATGATAGAAAGCTTGAGGAAGGTGGTGGTTAACTATAGGCTAGAACTCGACGGACAATGCGTACCTTGTGCAGACTTGGCTGTCGATTGAATAGCACAATGTCTCCGTCAATGATATGACGCTCGACGACATCGCCAAACTTGAGCCCATCAGCGATAGCAGCCCGATTCCCAAACTTCAAAAACTTCTTGTTGTCCCCGCGCGCAACAAAATTGGCACCAGGATGCACGTCACATCCATTACGAATCGCCTGCTTCAAGTTTTCGATGTTGTGGGTGGTTACTCGTTCTGGATATGTCAAAATCTTTGCAACACGCTCAGGAACAGCGACTTCGTCAATTCGCAGATTTGGATCGGGGGAGATGACAGTACGACCAGAAAAGTCCACACGCTTCCCGGAGAGATTGCCACGAAAACGTCCCTGTTTGCCTTTCAATCGCTGGACGAATCCACGAATAGGTTTCTGTCCAGGCTGTGAGGGTACTCCAGGTAATTCCGAGTTGATGTACATGGCGACACTCAACTGGAGGAACTCCCATTGCTCCTGAGTATCCATATGAACAACGTGAGCAACGGGAGAACTAGGAGGAATGAGGAACTTGCCATGAACTGGGCTGTCGGTGCACCCTTGACCAATCCCTGTTTTATGAGGGCATTAGTGAAGACAATTTCGGTGAGTTTGACGGTCAGATCGTCTTCGTTGGAAGCCCCATCTTGGGCGACCGATGGACGGATACAAACGGGTGGAACAGACAGGTATTGCCAAAGAAATTCTTCCGGCCTTCCGAACTCGGGACGCAATCCAAGCAACTCGCAATCCTGAAACGAATATGAGCAAACTTCGAATAACAAACAAGGAAGAACCAGCTCACCTCATCAGAGACGCGTCGAAATAGATCCAGAACCTTCAGAGGGTTCAGATCTTCATGAACGGCCTTGTTGAGATACAATCCAAGTTCCTTCTGAGCCTCCACTGCTGCCGTAAACGTCTTCTTCCACTTTTCCATTTCGTCTGCCGTCTTCTTTGCCCGAAACTTATCATGTATGATCTTCAGAGCACCAGCCTTCTTCACAGTACCGTTGATAGCGCCACAGTAAGGACAGTCGACAACCTTGCGAGCCAGAGTATTGACAGCCTTGCTCAGTGCTTGCCGCTGTATATTCTCGAGGTTGGGTCGGCGGAAACGCTTCAAGTACACTCGTCGATCAGGTTCTTCTAGGAGTACACGCGCACAAGTCTAGCACAGTAAACCATACAACCATTAGATTGGTAATGACACGGTGGTAGACCAAGGAGGCGTGCCTTGCAAATACATTGGAGGATAGCGATAGTATGTTTGAAGTATCCGATATGAAAGACAGGTACAACCAGCTTTATGTAGGCATAGTGTCCGACGCAATTGACAGAAGATTGCCCGCAAGTTTCACAGAAAGCATTCTTCTCCGTGGTTCCCTAGAGTTTGAAGGAAGGTCAGATCATACTATGAGCCCAGCGTGCGAATAACTCACCAGACGTCTGTCCAGTACACCATCTTTTACAGGTAGCCTATCAATAGGCGTATACAAGTCACGATGCGTAACTTCATATTCCGAGATCTTTACAGTGTCCTGGGCATTTAACAGACTAAACTGTAGCTTCTGTCTGCAAGGAAGCGGGTCAGTGAGGACAATAACGCCAGATAATATCACAGGTACGTACATGACCTTTGGAGCCTGATGTGAAACGGTCTCCTTCATCGCGTCGAGCAATGAGCCAGTCGAGTCAGTGGATGAGCATTAGGAAGAGGCAAATTATCGAAATCCTCGAAGCTACTTTCGGTAAGTCACGTCATCTGTGACATCACGACGTGACATCGAGGGGACTTGCGCGTCGGTATTGGACTCGACTTGCAATTAGGCCTCCATGTCGCGCACTTCATACGATCGGTACGTTTCGCCTTCCCTGCTCATCGTTCGAAACGTTGAGCTCAAAATACATCTACAGCTACCTCACTGTATTCTCCCCTGAAGGTCGCCTGTACCAAGTCGGTTCGTCGCCACATCTATCCTTGTACCACCTTCACCACGCTTACTTCTTGGAATCAGAATATGCGTTCAAAGCCATTTCAGGCTCTGGGCATACATCTGTGGCTTTGAGGGGCAAGGATACCTCCGTAGTCATCACACAACGCAAAGTCCCAGTGAGTCCACACCACATTCATCATGACCATGATCATTTGAGTAACCTATCCCAAAGGACAAACTCATCGACGCGTCGACGGTCACCCATCTCTTCAGTATCACCCCAAGCATCGGATGCGTAATGACTGGGCTCACCGGTGAGCATCGAGAAATTAATATTAATACCCGCCCACCCACACACCCATCATCTCAATTATAGCCGACGCGCGTGCACAGGTTACCAGAGCCCGTCACGAAGCCGCCGACTTCCGTTATAAATATGGCTACGAGATCACACCAGATGCCCTATCTCGAAGACTCGCAAACATAAATCAAGTATACACCCAAAGAGCTGGAATGCGCCCATTAGGCATCTGTGCGTTCTCACCCACTTCTATGTTTATTCCTTGAGCAACCCCACTCACATGCAACACATGCCCTTCTCGTTCCTCTAATTTAGCCATGATCATCATTGGTATCGATCCGGAATACGGCCCTCAATGCTTCAGACTGGATCCTGCCGGATACTTCGTCGGATTCCATGCCACGGCTGCTGGCCAGAAACACCAAGAAGCCATGAACCACCTTGAGAAGAAGTGGAAGAAACTTGATAACGGTCGAGGTGCTGATGATCCTGCCAAGGCTGGTCAGACACTAAGCAAGGACCAAGTGATTGAGGTGGGTCAATTATACCGTGACCGTTGGTACCTTGAGTCCTGACCGCGTTGTTTCGAAGATGGCCATCGAAGCCATGTCTACCGTTCATTCGACCGACTACAAACCGGGCGAGGTGGAGATAGCTATCTGTTCGACAAGTGAGGACGAACCGATCAAGTCACGCGGTCTGTGGCGCGTTCTTGACGAGGCAGAGATCGAAAGGCACTTGCTTGCATATGCTGAAAAGGATTAAGCTCATGTGTTCATATTATACTTGTTCTTTTTTGTCTCGTCTATGATCCCTTGCTGGGTTTTGTCCGATGAATAAATAAGAGTAGGGTTTCGTACGCAGCCCAGCCAATTGCAGAACTGAAAACCTTGCGAATCATGCGCAACGATAAGCCGTCAAAATAGCCCATCATACCTCTTTGCTAATAATACCAGAACAAGTACATCTCGATGAGATTCTGCTGCGGCTTTAGACTTGGGGGAATAAACGCGACTCACCATCCAGATTGTCCGAACCGTGCTCCACAAGCCATGATATCTCTCTTCCCTTCGAACCTGAACCTTTGTCTAAAAACAAACGACCCATCAGATGACGACGGGGGCACCAACGTAAGGCCACGATAGAATATCTAGATCCGAACCTTAACAACATCAAATGGGTGGGTCAGGATAGTAGCCAAAGCCCCCGCAGAAGCCCCCGCTGAGCTATGTAGGATCGCTGATTGGCCGTCAGATATCGACGGAAGAAGTATCGCTACACAAATGAAGAGACAAAAACCCATGAACAAAAGGCAACCACATGGAAAAGAGAGATAACATAAACTCACAAGTCTCGCGCTTTATCGCCTCATAGAAAACAATGAACAGCCCAGCATATGGTGCATCGCGTAATGAAGATGCAAGGACACCTCTAAAGAGCTCTGACGGTCCCTGGCGTATCATGCTTCGGATACCGTCTGTGAGAGACTCGTACGCGTATATGTTACTCTAAAATCCACTCATTCAGTCACGGAACGCGATAACGGGAGACCGGGCAGCTGGTATTCACAAACTCACCTCGAATCTTGCCTTGAGAACAGATAAGGGATTCAAGACAAAGCCCACGCCGACACGCGTAACCGCTCCTGATACCAAGTTCCCTCCCGTCGTAAGTTTAGGCAAGACGGATGAAGCACCGCTGTTCCGACTGCCTTCTAGACGGGCAAAATAGGGTGAAGAAGCCATCACGCTGCGTAGTTGCGTAAGGCATGTCATGTACATTGCGATACCGGGGACATTCCTGGAGCACGAAGAGAAGGTGATCAGAGATTCCTAAGTACACTCGACCACGAAGACAAGAAGCACCGTAGCAATGAGGCATTGGTCCCTCTCCACAAGCCAAAGAGACCCTTTGTTTCGACGACATTACGGACCGTATGCCATATTATCGATGAATTTCTATGAAAGGGTGAATTCATTGCATGGTTATGGCACTGAACCACCGCACCTAGTCGCAACAGTGCCTTCCGTCTGCTGGATACGCGTTTTGAGGAAATCGACTAGGGTTTGGCGCATCAATGATACGTTCATTCAACAGACGACCCTCATCGAGCAGAAGCCTCACATGGTTGCAGGCAAACGGTTGTCGCGAAACCCGACACGGCACCTAGTGTAAGTGGTGGTGTCTCAGCTTCCATCCACAATTACTAAGAGCTCACCTGAGAAGAGTTGCTGAGAGACATTTGTCATGTCCCGGACACCGCTCTTCGTTTCCTTACGTAGAGAGCGTCGACGACGATGTCGGGGGAGTGGGGGACTGTGAAGAAGCGCGGTTCGCGACCCTCCGGTTCGCGTTAGGACTCTTTTGTGCGCTTATGCGACCTGTCCCCCTTGATACCGGACTACCTTCTGGAGGTTCTGTGACGGCGTTAGGGTATAGCAAACGCTCAGGCGTCGCGATTAAAGAAAACGGTCGTTCAGCGTCGCGCTACCAGTGAATATTCTGATTGACATGCTCCTTGTGTAATACGCTACTGACTCTAGTATATACCCATGGCCCCAACGGGTACTTACTAGCCTAGTTTCCAAAGAGATACACATTTGTAGGCCAACTGTGCAATCCAGGTATCAGACTCCTAGGTCAGGTTGAGACGATTACGATGTGAACATGCCTGAATAGTGAAGCGCACCGAGTTCTGCACAGTTTTGACTTGGTTTTGACAAACCCAGCCCAATTAGTCGGTCTTTTCAATGGGCTTTGCAGCCTCACACCTTCTTTTCGTGCACGAAGAGGTTGTGCATATTAACTCGTTAATAACATGAACACCGTAAAAACTGTGTTTTCTTCGCAATTTCTTCGCGTTCATGGACAGGTATGGGCGCCTCTTCTTAGCTTCTCCCTTGAACCTTTCATCATGTCGTCCTCAGCTGTTGCCCCCGTTCCCTCCACCTCCAGATCCAAAAACCTCCGTGCATGCCTCCTCTGTTCTATTATCCAATCTGCGTCAGACTTCCGGAGGCTAGGCTGCCCGAATTGTGAAGAAATCATGCAGGTGATTGGTCGTTGTTACAATGGATTCGACTTTGACTCAGTCCGAACGCAACAACCAAGATGAAAGGCTCCCAAGATCGTTGCCAAGTCTGCACGACACAATTATTTGACGGTGTAATCGCGGTCATTGATCCAGAGCATAGCTGGGTAGCTCGTTGGCAAAGAACTTGTATGTCTCATCCTTCAGCTTCCGAACACCAATACATACCCTCTCCACAGCGAAATATGTCAGGGGACTCTACGCAGTCCGCGTGAAAGGTCGGATTCCCGACGACGTGGAGGCAGAACTAGAAAACCGCGGTATCAAATACCGCCCAAGGGACCAAACAGACCAAGACTGAAAGTGTTGTTCATATGTTACAATGCTGATGGTGGTAATGGTATTACATCGCGTGTGTGTATCCAAGAGGTCCATAGTGTCCGAAATGCATGCTTGTTCCAATGGTTCTCAAAGCAGATCGTGCAAAACCCTATCATATTGGTGGGGCATGTGTGCGCTGGTTGACGAACAAGGTCATTAGCACCTTGGTCTGGTGACGGACACATAGACGAACCTCAACATATCCCTCGCAAACACAATCTGCTCGAAGACCTTCTCCACATCCAGCACTTCGAACAGCCTCAACTTGTCGCCTCCACCATGACTCCGATGCTTGACGTGCAAATCACTGTCTCTCAGCGCCCACAGAACCCTTCCAGGAGGAAACAGATCTGCCATGTGCATGTTCGCCTCCAGGGTCTTCCTCAACGCGATATACTGTTTAATAGGATCCTAAATCAGCGGAATGAGCAACCAAGCAAAGGAGCATATCTAACCCAACGTAGATCTTCCTCCCCTCCAGCCCTCTTCATGCTCTCAACGCGCTTCAACACACCTTTCGCACCTTCCCCTTTCCCATCTTCTTCGCCCTCACACAACCACATCGCGGCATTCTTCAAGTCTCTGACGCTTCCCAAGGACAGCCGCGAAACCACATCATGCGAATAAACCAACGAAACGATCAGTTTACTCGAAAGCTTGCTGAGTTGCGGGTCGACAAGACATCTTCGAGCCGGTTAAAACAGGAATTGGAGTGGGCAAGAGGGGAGGCTTACGGTGGTGCAAAGCAATACACAGAAACCTTCCTCCCCCTCGGTAGTCCACTCTCTCCCACTGTCAAGCACGTCTCAGGATCCGCCCACATCTAAGCATCAAAGTTCAGCAATAGTATCACAGAAGGAAAGCGATATGGATGCAACTCACCAAACCCAAAATACCTGCAACACCCGCACCCAAGCTATGTCCGCAAAGAACGAGGTCATACTCCCAATTCCTCATCAAGGCATTCCCAACTGCCAGTTGAACAGGTTTACCCTTGCCTCCCATCGCCCTCGCCATCTTCAACATACCCCCATGAACCATATACTTCCGGGGTCCCTCTTTTTCCTTTTCCTTGTCTTCTCTCTGAGGGAACGGCACACCTGGAAACATCCCTGGAACGACCAACTCCTCATCTCCGTCGTCATCCTTCACAATCGTCGTCTGAGCAGGTTCAAACTCCTCTGGATCGCACGTTAAGTCCACCGCGATCTCGTTCAGCGACATGGTACCTACAACGACGGTGGATTACGGTGAGACACGATGGATGGATGGATGAGAGCGGACCTCTGAACACCAAAACAACTTGCTTTCTTGCATGATCCGTCAACACCCAGAATCGAGGCATCAAGTGCTCGATACCAGCTACAACAGAGGACGTCCTTTTTCTTCGTTTCCTAATTTGCTCGTCCCTCTCCTCCCTCTTCCTCTCCTCCTCAGCGTTATGTTCCCCAGTCGCAGCTCTCTGGAAGATATCGTGATCATGCTTGCCCAGCAATACATCCCACCACGAATACTCTGTCGTCTTCTTCGCGGTTGGATCTGCTGATGACGTTGAACTTGTCGGAACATCCGTATCCTCTCCACGAGCTTCGGCCTCGGACGCGTCAACAGCCTTGGCTAGCTGGCTTGCTTCCTCAGCTCTCTCCGCTCTTGCAACGCCAGCCGAAGGTGATTGCATGGAAGAACCACCATATGGAGACACGCCAAAAAACAAAAGACTAGCCCCACCATATCCAGCAAGGACAAGTTTCGACAGCCGTCTCAAAGTAGATTTCAAGTCGTTGTCAGATAAACGCGTTGCGGGTGCTGCGTGTGGTGGATACACATGTGCCACAGGCGGGGAAGACGCGGTACGAGGATGTAGCGTCGACTGCGACCGACGAAGAGTCGAACTCGTTGAAGGTACATCACCTATATCGGCGGCGATGATCTGACTCTTGTTCTGACCGGGGAAGATAACATCCGACGTGACTCTGATCCGTGAGCCTCTAGCCATCAATACCATCAATGAGTATAGCCATTAGGATTTAAACTTTAAAGCACAGAACGAACCTTCTTTTCCGTCCAACCGATGGACTTCTTTGCTCACTAACATTCATCTCCCTAAGCGATCTGAACCACTTCTCTTCCTGCCACTCCTGCGTCACACCTTGCAAGGCAACCCACGCTACCACAGCTTTGGCCACCTGAAACACGCCATACTGTTTCTCTGGCAAGTGTCCGCTATCTGGTGGTGTATTCCATTCACGCCTGACCAGGGTAATGAACGAAGCTAGAGAGAACGATGCCTCGCTAGATCCAGGAAATATGACCGAAAGTAGGTTGATAGAGCTATGGGCCGCTATGAGACTCGTCGATGTAATGTATTCCCCAAGATACAAGGGTGCCAGAGTAACTTGTTCCGCGAACGATATCGCTGATGAAACCGCGCCTCCCAGAATGGGGCTCGCTACAGAGGAGCCGCCAAAGAGAGTATGATCGACGACAGCGCCAGTGACGGATGTAGCCGTGTACGCAACGCCTCTTGCTATAGAGAAACCAAGATTTGTCCCCTTGCGAGCAGCATAAAAAGCCAGAGAGGAAGCGGAGGAGGCGAAATCCAAGCCTTGACGAGTGTAAGAATCCCAATTCATGGCTGCCACGATGTGTCACACACCCGCGGAGTAAAGGTGAGAGACACTCCGAAGAGTAGTCTACACTACGGGCAAGCTCCCGTCGTATTCGATAGAAGAGAACTAGTTTAAGGGAGGAAGGGAGAAGTCAGAACAAGAGTAAGTATGATTAGGCTTCGGTGGATAACCACTTGCGATCACGTGACACAGGAGCTAGGTCAGCCAGAGAGCGGACCCATCGCGACTCGGACACCCCCTACCTTGCACTTTCAGACGAAACATTGCATTCGGACAGAGAAATCAGCTTGCACTTTCAAGACTCCCAGCTTCACCCAAAATTTTACTCTTCTTTCTCGCTGCCCAAGCTGACTTGTTCGCTCAATGTCCGCTGCTCGAATTGGACGAGGTTTGGCCCGACGTCATGCCAGTTCATTAACACCAACTACACCAAAGCCCTCAAAGTTCGGACAACCGCTGCCAAAATCACATCCGCATCTGCTAGGACATGGAGAAATCACTCCGGGTATAACGTGGGATGAGTACGATGGTAGACGACGCAAGTTAATGCAGAGCTTACCTGACGGAAGTATCGTCGTGTCCGTAGCGGCGCCCATCAAGTATATGTCCTCCAGTGTGTATTGCTCTTAAACACATATCCGATCTATTGCTAATGTAACCGGCCAGACATATTCTACAAGTATCGTCAAGCCTCCGATTTTTGGTATTTGACGGGCTTTGAGGAACCCGACTCGGCGTTAATTCTGGAAAAGGACGCATCCTCATCTCGTGGCTACCGAATGCACCTCTTTTCGACGGGAAAGGACGCGGAGAAAGAGAAATGGGACGGTGCGCGGACAACGTTCCATGACGCAGCCAACCTCTTCCGCGCAGACTCCGCCGACCCGATCGCTCTCTTCCCGACCACACTCAAATCCCTCTTGCCCCGCTCAGAAAACATCTACTTAGACATTCCTTTGTCCACCTATCCCTCACGACGCACGACGCATAAATCTCTCCTTCGCTTCCTCTCTTCTTCCATCTCTGGCCGCACCGAGTACGAAGCCATCATAGACGCTCTCTCCTCTTCACGAAGACATCCACTCGCCCCGCAGGTCGCGAGACTTCGGGCTATCAAATCTCCGGCAGAACAAAAAATTATGCAAGAAGCAGCTGATATCAGTGGTCGCGCTCATGCTAAGGTTCATCCAACCCCTCGACCCGATTCATCGTACCAACTCCCCTTAGACAATGCGATTCACGCGACCAGGGATACATGAAGCAGCCCTAGCAGCTCACTTTGAATACACTTGCTCACTTGCGGGAGCTCAACGACTTGCCTACGTCCCGGTCGTTGCTTCAGGGTACCCCTTACTCTCCCTTGCCGCTTCTTCCAGGGCCCTAACTTTGTCTTCAGTCCAAACGCCTTGATCATTCATTACACGTCCAACAACCACGTAGTTCGTGACGGAGAAATCATCCTCATAGATGCAGGCTGTGAATACAAGTAAGCCTCCCTTTTTCTGCTTCGCCCGGCTTATACTGATCAACTCTCCAACAGTGGATACGCCTCTGATATCAGTAAGACCCAATCCCCTCCCCCTTTCCCTCTTATCTTACGACGCACCCGCAGCGCGCTCATACCCTGCTTCCGGAATATTTACCGGCCCCCAAAAGGACCTCTACGCCGCTGTCCTCTCTGCCCAAAAGCAACTCATCACCCTTTGTTCTACTTCACATTCCTATTCCCTCATGGACCTCCATAGAAAGTCATGCGACCTCCTGCGCTCCGAGCTCACCCAACTTGGGTTCTCATTTCCACCCGGAAACACTGATCTAGAAAGAATCTTATATCCTCATCTATTGAGTCATCCCATCGGAATAGGTGAGTTCTATCTTTCTCGTCATTGGTCTACTTGGGATTTTCGAGGGATCACGCACCATCTCTGGGATGAGACTACCTACCCATCCAAAGATTCTCGTCGCCATTTCCATATTCACTTCTTTCTTCACTGTGCACTCGCGTCATACCTACACATCTTCCGCAGTTGTCCAACTCTAGACCCCATTTCCTTCAATTCTCCCTGTACTTTCTCCGACCACGTGCTGACGGCTTCATCTCTCCCATAGATCTCCACGAATCAACCCACTTTGACCGAAACGCACCGTACGTCATTCCATTCACTCTTTCCCCGACCCTTCATCGCCACATCCGAAACGAAACAAAACACTCACATTCACGCTTTCTGCCTATAGCCTTCAAGCAGGGATGGTTCTCACCATCGAACCAGGTACGTCTACGTCATCCTTGTTCCTTCTTCTAAAGACGCCGTTCCACACTCCGCTTCACATACATGTCATACGGTCGTCCCCCCTTCCTACCTTCCTAAACCTCATTTCATCCCACATCGGGTATTGACCATACGCGATCTTGTTAGGTATATACGTCCCGCCACTACCCATCTTCCCAAAGCATTTCCATGACATCGGTATTCGGATCGAGGTTAGTTCATCCACAGTTACACCTCCACTCAACCCATCTTGGGCACCTCCAGCCCAGTTTCGGCGTATATAACTAACCGTGGGTTGTTCATTCCAGGATGAGGTATTGATTGACGAGAAGCCAATCGTATTGTCTGTCGCTGCTCCGAAGGATGTTAGTCCGCCCTTTTGTATTGTTCTAGACAACTTCATTGACCGACTACCTATCACGTAGATCGCAGACATAGAAGGAGCTTGTCAAGGACTTCTTGGTTTAGAACCTTATTAATCAGTTTAGCCACTGAGTATCTTATTGCTAACTAAGTCCTCTTCAATAATGACGCTTTGGATACTTGCCATGGTTATACAGATTCGGTTGCCAACTGCTAATTTGTCCTGACCACACTGATACTTGGGGGCGAGTTGTGTGGGCATTCTCAGAACTACGATCTGATGTCAACCGAAGTACGTTTGGAAGTGTCACTAGCGAGCGATTAATCTGGTTTACGATACACAGATACGTCAGGTGTACAATACTTAACAAACCATTCACTGTTTAAAACATCATCTATTGTCATCCTGCGCTCGCTCTCGTACCGAACCATCCCTCTCAACATCGTCTCGAACGCTTTCTCTTCAACGTCATCCATAGTACCCTTGAATAATCTCAGAAACCTTCCCGATGGTGCAGATTGTACGGGACCAATCCAAGTCCCTTGATCATTGAAATACTTCTGCCGACCTGACCAACGCAACCAAAGAGGTTCCGGTAGGCGACCGAGGACAGAAACCATTTCGCATAGAATCACGTCCTCGTACTGCGACGGCCTCCACAGTTCAAGTCCGCATGCAAATAGTCCGCAACCGCCGGAAAACAGCACATGAAACAAAACAGCAAGATTCCAAATATCCGTCGCGTGACTAGAAAATGCCTTTGATTCGTGGATACTGGGAATAAGCCCTTCCGGTGGACGGTACATATCTGGCGCGCGCAGAGGGAGGGGTTGAATTTGAGGGTCGAAGATATAGGACTCGCTGAAGTCTGCTATTCTGAGGCTTGTTTGCGATGGATCGTCGAGGCAGAGGTGGACCAGAAACTCGGAATACGGGGTGACTACAGAGTAGGCAGGGGCATGAGGGGAAGGGGGCGCGGGGTGTTCTCTGTCTTTCCTGTCCAGGAGAGTCAATGGATCCGTTCTGGGTGCTCCGTAGACCGCCTCCACGCCCTCCTTTTTCAGGGCATCAACCAACTTGTCCGAGTAGAACAGTAGGTTGGAGAGATGCATATCTTGGCGGGGCAGGTAAGTTCGGGCAACACCATCTGATCAGAAAACGGATACTTACCTCCGTGAACGATGTTTCTTTTGTGCAAAAAGCTCACTCCCAATGCGACCTGCGCAATGAGCCTCTTCGCAACACTCGGAGGCAAGATCTCGGTCACATAGACGACCTCGATATCCGTACTCAAAGGTGGGCCCAGTAACTCTGTGACGATGCACTGGTGCGTGCCATTCGGACCCGCGTGCTGGAAATGATCAATGAGCTGTACTATGTTTTCTTTTCCTAAGCCCTCTTCTTCTCGCAAGTGCAAGAGCACGCCGAGTTCTTGGTTATTAGCCGTATATTCAGCGGTGAGAATCTTGAGGGACGCGTAGGAGTCTTTCAACGCATCTTTGACGAGCCAGACGGTTGCTGATACGCCATAACCAAGCTTGTGGTGGACGGTATATCGGCCCTCGTTGAAGGTGTCGCCAAAGTGAACTGGATGGTACCCCCCCGGACGATATTCAGAGAGATCTTCGGTTTCGAACGGCTGCGAGAGCTCGAACTCTGGTATATCCTCCTCTGAGGCATCCATATCGATTGGAAGCAGCTTGGTTAAGAAGGCTTTGACTCAACACTTGAAAAAGGGGTCCTTAGGGTGCAGGTCCCAGGTTCGGGAGTCGGGAGTCGGGACCACACCTGAATCACAGATCCTGGGGAAAAATTCGAGCTTCAAGCTTGCAGCCCATCAGTAGGCGATGTCTTGAACGAGGAGGCCGTATTGTTTGTGTAAACGCCCCTAAGTGGCCCTGCGGTAAGCCCTTTCGCTTGCCGGAAATTAATATTTTTTTCTCCATAGTTCCTCGCTCCGACAAGTCTACGTTCGTTTTTCCAAAATGCGTACCTCTTTAACACACTAGGAGTTTCACTTTTCTGGACCAGGTTATCATTTCTCAACCAAAATCTGACAATACTCAGGGGTAGTTGCTGTGCTATCGAGCGGCTATCGATTTGTCAGCAGGTTTCGTTCTTGATCGTTCTGGCAAATTCCTTGAGTCGCCACTCAAAACGGCAGTCAAGCTCAGCCTCATCACTAAAATCTCCTCCTCTATCCATCACCTTCTGTCTTCCCCTCCTCCTCCTCCGCCGCAATGGTCAAAGAAACGTACGTCTGAAGATACCCCTACCCACTTCACAAACTAAATATTGCACCAATACTTGCAGCAAATTTTACGATCTCTTAGACGTCTCTCCAGACTCATCAGACGCCGACCTCAAGAAAGCATATCGCAAGAAGTGCGCGTTATTCTGTGTCCCCCATCGTTGTCGTACCAAGTGCTCACCAGCTTACTTCAAACAGAGCTCTTCGCCTTCACCCCGACAAGGGTGGCGATCCAGAGGTCTTCAAAGAAGTGACACATGCGTACCAGGTCTTGTCAGATCCTGAAAAACGCAGTATCTACGATGCTCGGGGCGAAGCTGGGCTCTCAGAGCAGGGTGGTATGGGCGGCATGGACCCACAGGTAGGCTCGCAAAGTTACGAACCAACAAGCTTTCACCAATGTCACTCTAGGACCTATTCAGCCAGCTGTTTGGCGGCGGCGGCTTCTTCGGCGGTGGTGGCGGTCCGGGCGGTCGCCAACAAGGTCCCAAAAAGACAAAGGACCTCGTTCATAGAGTATCTGTTTCCCTAGAAGACCTCTACAAGGGCAAGACGACGAAGCTGGCACTCACTCGCAACATCATCTGCAAAAAATGTTCCGGCAAGGGCGGAAAAGACGGCGCTGTCCGTACATGTACCTCCTGCCACGGTCGTGGTATCAAAGTCACAATGCGACAGATGGGCCCTATGATTCAGCAAATACAGTCAGCATGCGACGAGTGCTCGGGTTCTGGAGAGATGATCAATCCGAAGGATCGTTGCGCCACTTGCAAGGGCAAGAAAGTCGTTCCGGAAAAGAAGCTGTTGGAAGTTCACATCGACAAGGGTATGAAGGGTGGCGAAACCATCAACTTCCGAGGCGAGAGCGATCAGTCACCGACAGCTGAACCGGGAGACGTGATCATTGTCATCGAGGAAAAGCCCCACGAACGCTTCACCCGCAAGGATAACGATCTCATCATCGACATCGAAGTCGACCTTCTCACTGCTCTTGGTGGCGGACAGGTCGCCATCAAACATCTGGACGATCGTGCCCTCATCGTCAAGATAGAACCTGGTGAAGTCATTAAACACGGTAAGCCCATTTGTCGATTTGACCCACGGGACAGCGGTTGATATATATGCCCTCCCAATTTTATTAGGCGATGTCAAGGTGATCTATGGCCAGGGTATGCCTTCACGGCGACACCATGAACCTGGCGACATGTATGTCAAGCTCAACATCAAATTCCCTGAACACATCGACCCCTCCGTCATCCACCACCTCGAAGCCGCCCTCCCACCACGCCAACCACTCGACAAGTTCCCCAAGAACTACGTCGTAGAGGAAGTTAACCTCAGCGACGTTGACCACCATACACGGCACAACATGTCTGACGATGCTATGGACGAAGATCACGATGAACCCCGGGTACAATGTGCTAACCAGTGATCTATCCTTTGTCCATTCTCATCGCTCATGTGCCTACTCATGTTCATTACTCGCGAACTTCGCTTCGTTCTTTTCATCTACGCAACACATCACACGACCCCATCCTTTGCAACCTATATACTCTAGAACCTCTCGTTTCCGCCTCTCTCCCCGTTTATATACCTGCTCAATCTTGTAGTATCGCAATTACACGTATCATGCATCCCAGCGGGTCTAATGTATTGTATTATCAGTACTGTGTTGTGTGTTGTAAGTGAGGAAGCGCACCTCTGGATTTACCTTGAAACACTCATATGCGTCGCGATTGAAGAAACTGACTTCAGTTTCGTTTTCTGAGAACATGTCAGTACATGGCAGAGAGCATGGAGATGGTCGTTCGTACCAAATCCTAGATCCACGAGTAGCTTGGAATCATCATCGAATATCCAATCATCGTGATCAAGGTTGATGATGAGATTGGTCGTCTATACACGCCATTAGATCAGGATGACCTTTAGCATACGCATCAAACAAACCTTCGCGCCGTGAGCTTTTGAATACAGCTTCATCGTATCTGACCCAAGCAGACACGTATTTAGGATACCCTTTCCACGTATAAATATAATGACAACAACTCACCCAATTCAACATTCTTATACGGCCTCCATGCATGACCACTCTGTATAGCTCAAAGAAACCCTCCACATTCTCAACCCTTTCAAAGGAAACCGCCAGCACAAAGATTAAACGCATACCTTCTCTAACCATCTCCTTCAACCTCCCGATCGTTGTCGTCTCCAAATTTACATCATGCAACACCAGACTGCGTTCTGTGCGAAATTGGAAAGATTTGATGACGCGGATGGTTAGGATCGCCGAGGTTTTGGGACGCGCAAGGTTTGTCAGGACGTCAGAGATATCACCATTGCCGTTGTTCGCGTCGGTCATGGTAGGATGCTCTGGGGACAGGAAAGAAAAGTGAAAGATTACCTTGCTTGCAAGGTCCCCCCATACCGTAAAATTCCATATTTGGATGCGTGCGACACCACCTAGGGGCAGTATCACGTTATCCGTATCAAGCCAACTGAACCTCCAACCAGGCACCGAGCCCGACCAACCGTAGGTTGGGCGGCGAGGTGCACAACTCAAAAGTTCAACAATCAACCCCAAGCTCGGTAGTAAAAGCCTGCGCAAGCAAGGTACATAAGCGCCATCGGCGGTCGCTAGTAATGATAATGATGACTAGGCGGCCCCTAGGCGCCAAAATTTCACCTTGCTTCAGCTAATTCTGACTACAACTCAAAACCATCAAGTTCAACTGCACTTACCCACCTCCCAGACACTCGCACCGAACACGCACTCTCACCGGATGTGTAACGCTTGGAATCCATCCAAATTTTCAGACCTCAAACTTATAAAACCCCCCTTCGCGGATCGAAAACCATGTTCCCCTGAATAAATTCTTACAATGTATGCTAATCACGGTCACGACAACTTCTCTTTTTCAAGTCTCTTTTAGTGTCGTCCGCTATCTTTTGCCCCGCATCGCAAGTAGTGACATCGCCATAAGCAACTCATAAAAGAAACCAACGAGAGACGCGGGACACAAAGAATAGGAAAGGATGACGAAGGAGTTCTCCATAAGGTGGAGGCTTTCTAACAGGAAGAACCCATGGACCAAGTTGTCTGCGAAGCCATTCGCCTCCAAAGCACAGCAGTAATCGTTCTACAAGGTTCTCCCGACACGTACAAAGGCAAACATGGCGACGCCGGCAAAAGAAATGGGGAGGATACTATTCAGTGCGGTTTTCCAATTTGAAAAGGACAGGCTAGACATAGAGATAATGTCGGAGGTACCAGAGACAGAGTAATAGAACGACCTGACGCGGGCAAACCATGTGCATGATAACTTGCAGTGTTCACCGTCACCCAAGCGCAAAACGAAGCCGCCAACGCAAGAATACCATATAAAGAAAGGCCCAAATGCGGATACACAGTTAAGCCATAAAAAGAAATTTCGCAGGGTCCATCCACCCAGAGTAAACAAGCGCCCAAATACAGGGTCGAAATGGCCGAAAACAATGCACACCTAACAAAAAAGGGTCAAGTAGACCTTTGAATGACCTTGCTGAAGCAAGGTGATCTGAGAACATGATGATCGGATCATCCGGTCCGGAGTAAACGCCCATCCCGAATTTACTTCCTCAATTGGACCACGGAGGCACTCCGCAGAGCACTTCACTTTGACAATATCCCATCTTTCCCGGATCACTTCGCGCTAATCAGTTTCTCCTCGAGAGAATTCTACTTCGCTACTCGGATGGTAAGTATCAAATATAGCAGCATCATGCATCAGGACCGTCCTGATTGGTCATCGCAACAGAATAACCACGGGGAAGGGCATCTTGGTCTCCTCGGCGGTCCCCCGAGGCAGTGAGACAAAGGGATTGGACACCCGTGTAACGTGTTAGACCTTGTGTTCAAGTATATATATTGCTTTAGATTGGAGCTGGAAGAAAGAAGTAGTAGAGGGAAACAAGGACCAAAGAGATCAGAGGGAAGAGGAGAGGGAGGAGACATAACGACGAGGGATATGAGAAAGAAAGTCGAGGAGGAAGGAGAAAGGAAACGACTTCGAGGCTTCAAGGATATACGTGTACAGGTCGATAAACTGTGGGTAACAAGTGTGACCATTGCAAGAGAAAGAGGGAGATCGAAAGAGAGCCTGAGGAAGGAAAGAACCCGGACACGAAGACGAGAAACAAGCCTGTGAAAACGAAAGGTCGTCCATTTACAGAGGAATCCATTATTCGAAAACGAGAAGGACGCCAAACGGAGCGCACAACGCATTTACCATTCCCCACCATCGAAGTCCCCATCCTGTCCATCCTCAAAGCCTAAATAATCCCATCAGAAACCCATCGAAACGGAATCAACCAAGCCACGCAAATTGACTCACCTTCTCTATAAGCATCATCCTGTCCATCATCAATCGCATTGGCTATCAACGCTCCACCGAGGAGACCGGCACCACCTATCCAGAAATCATTCAGTACACTAATAACTAAGAGAAAATGTGCGAATACGTACCAGCAGCGAGAACCGTCCCCATACCCATCCCGCCGCCCGACTTCTGAGGCTGTTGTGCATAAACGACTTGAGGAGAGGGTTGCTGATACCCTCCATACCCTCCTTGAGGAGCAGGCTTCTTGCCGAACAAACCACCGAATACACCTGCTCAACATGTAAACCCCCTGGACGCAAGGAGATGAGTCAAAATGAAATATCACACACCCTTCGAGCCTCCACCTTGCTGAGCTGGGGGCGATGGGCCTTGCTGCCACGTAGGAGGCGGCGAATGCTGCTGCTGCCCGGGATAACCTCCCCACCCACCCTGCTGCTGCGGTGGTGGCGGCGCTACGTACCCCTGCGGCGGGCCCACATACCCCTGATGCTGTTGCGGAGGCGATCCATACCCACCACCATACCCACCATATCCTCCCTGCGGGTTTGGATAATAACTATTCTGCGCTGGTGGGCTGTTATACCCTGGTGGACTACCGGGACCGCTGGGGTACGGTGGGCTTCCAGGGTAGGTATTGTGGTTTGGGGGAGGTGGACCTGCTGGTGGGGAGTATTGCGCTGGTGGTGGGCCAGGAGGTGGAGGGGGACCTAAGGGATGCTCCCATACTGTAACGGGAGGATGAGCCGCCGTGTTGACGTAGTACCTAGTGCCAACGACCATGACAATCGAATGATTGATAGGGCGAATACACAACGATAAGCTCATCGTTCCATAATTTACCGTCAATTCGAAGCTTACCATGCATTGTATCTATAAACCGTGATAGATCGCAGTCAGACGGTGGGATCGCAAGAAAGACCACTTCGTTCACGCACCTAGAGTCGTATTGGGTGATCCAGCCAGCAGGCAATGGCCGTCTATCTGGGTTCTCTTTACCCGACATACTGCAAACACAAACGAGGAGGAAGGAAGGAGAAGAAGAGGTACGAGGAGGGAAGGAGCTAGGATGGTAGTGGTTAGATTTGTAGGTGGGACTGATGACTCGGCTTGAAATGGGATTATAGCGCCATCGATCTCAAAGCACTGCCCATAATGCCTCAAGAAACCCATCACATTACTATACAGCTCTCAGTCCCACCCTCTGCACGGGATGACAAAACACTGACCTTGTGCTTGTGAAAAAGTCCCTAATCCAATTGCCGGGCTTTCCCCTACTCGTCCAGCCGAACCGAAAAGCCAAGGACACCGACCCACATAATAAAGCCATATGACACTGTTAGTATTAGCATGAACATTAGATACTTAGGCAAATAGGTACCAAAGAAACACACAACGAAAAAGAAAGAAATATTAAAAACACCCAAAAGACAAGTAGAACAAATGGTAAGGGAGGAGTATAAGATACCCGACTGTTCTTCGTTTATCGTATATCATAGAGTATAACAGACACACACAGGGAGGCCCACAGGGGGATACAAATGACAAAGGATCAGATAGAAGCATTCGGTAGAAGGGGGGAAGGGGAAAAGGCAAAGGAACGGGAAGAGGAACGGGCGAGCAAGAAGCACCGTTGATCTCTCAGGGGGAGATAACTCGTTATACAAGAAAAGGGTTAGTGGATGATATCATCGGTTCTTTCTTTCCTGTCACCATCATCAACACCATCGGCACAATTGTAATGCGCTTTCAGGCTTGTTGCTTTCGCTTGGCTTTGCTCTGCTTCACGGGCACGGGCGGGGGAGGTGGTAGATCCTCCTCTGAATCCTCCTCGCTATCGTCGTTGTCACCCTCGCTATCGCTTTCATGTTGCTGTGGCTGCTTGGCGACCGCCGGCATAGCTATGGTAGGTGCATCATCGTCTTCAGAATCCTCTTCGTCCGATTCCTCGGAACCCTCATCATGGCTAGAGGTAGCGACCTTGGGGAGTTCGGGAACAGGGACGGGACCATTAGCTTTGGCCGGAGCTTTGGCTTTGGTTGATTTTGACCGCTTGGTCTTCTTGAGCTGATGAATGAGGATGAGCACAGGGATACCGAAGTTAATTCAGGTACAACTCACGGCGGCAGCTTCTTCGGTTGCAGCGTTGGCGGCGGCAATTTCCTCAGGCGAACGGTTTTCGTAAGCCTTCTTGTCGGCATAAAACTTTTCTTTGGCATCTGCGGTAGCCTGATTGTATACCTACAAGATAGACGCGTGTGTTATCAGTGGGAGGAAGGGTTTAACGAGGGCATTAGGTAACGTACAGCTTTCTGTTCCTCTGTCATTTCTGCCCAGTTTTTAGATATGAGAGTGAGGAGCTCTGCGTTGGATAGATTTGGGAACTGAGACCTGAGGTCTTTCCTGACATGGTTCTGGTAGAGGATGTACGAGGAAGCTGGGCGTTTCGGGGCATTGGGGTCCTTTGGTTTCTTGCTTCGCTTCTTCTTCCCCTCCTCAGCGCCATCTTCGACGGGGGCAGCCTTTCGTTTTCGGGATTTCTCAACTGGTTCCGGGTGGTCCGGGGGAGGGGGACGAACAGCAGCGGGTGCGGGGACGTGAGGGGCGACAGGGGCTGGCAATGGTGGTAAGGCTAAAAGGTCGCGTCAGGGGGTCGAACGACGCGTCGTGGCTCGTGAGGAAGCTGACCGTGTAGCATTGGACCACCGATGGGTTGACCGGCCATGCCCTTGAGTACCTGGGCGAAGTGCTCTGCGACGGTCGCGCATTGTCGCATCGACTGGGCACAAGTATCGAGACTTATGACAAGCTAGAAGGGAAATAGAAAGTCAGAATGTAGTTTTATAATGCGCAAAGGCTTCAAGAACGACGAACTTGGTTTCTGTGGAACTCGAGTGTCGGCGCATCTGCAATGTTCGCCATTTCTTGATTTTGAAGGCGAAGGGGAATGGGAAAAAAAGACTTGAGTGGACTTTCAATTCATTTGTGACTGTGAGAACGCATTTGAGTCGGAGCCTGAATCAGCCACAAGCACAGGGATGATCCCACGGTTTCAGATTCAACAAACACAATAAACACAGGACTCTTCTCTATAATAGCCTTTGTGAAACTCATCACTGGCCACGACGCAGGCGAGTTCGGCGGCCCTCCAAGTCAAGAAAAAAACAGAGCATGCTCTCCAAAGGCTTGCTATCTTAGCTACCTTAGCTGCGCTGCTTCACACAGAAAGACAAAACATATCATGATATCATAGAATTGGACGCGTATTTATGTGCAATGCCGGCCAGAAGTCCTCCTCGTCCTCTTCGCTATCTGTCCATGCGGCTCGGCAACAACAATGATGAGCATTCGCGTCCTTCGAATTTGCCATACCCCAGGTCATTGAAGTCATCGACTGTGCTAGCCCAACTTTGCTCTGCTCTTGGACTTGCTTCTGGTAACTTACCCAAAGTTGGCTCGTGTTCAGGAACGTTGAGGTCTCCAACTGGTTTCCCAAGCTTTCGCTCGTCCACTGAAGAGCGGACGGAGCGCCGACAGTACACAGAAGCTACTTCGCGAGACCCATTCCCTGTTACTCCAGACTGCCTCGGCCACATCCCTTTAGGCCTACGGCGAGAAACTGCACGGAGAAATATGGCTCGTTCGCTAACAAAGTCAAGGCCATCCACATCATCTGAATCTGGGAAGACTTACGACCTTCTGTACCATGTTGATCTCGCTGCACTCACTTGGACTTCTGAATAAC
The DNA here is from genome assembly GCA_002583695.1 of Pleurotus salmoneostramineus. NCBI lineage: Eukaryota > Fungi > Basidiomycota > Agaricomycetes > Agaricales > Pleurotaceae > Pleurotus > Pleurotus salmoneostramineus. The sequence continues at coordinate 66,009 of BEWF01000458.1, forward strand.
AAGCAACCGCACATTCCTTTGCCTTCCTACTAGACTTTATCCTCCTCAGTGATGTTCTGACCACAGCGAGTCGTGTAAGATCAGACCACCGACTAGCGTATGCTGGAGGCATCTCCGGATGGTCTGCCTTGCGAAGCCCGCAAACGACATATAAACTATTATAAAGTGAGGTTGAGCCCTTGTTTCATCCCTGCCAACCTAGTCGCTCATTGTGTGACGATCAGATCGCATTCTTTGGAGATTAGGAAGCCTACGGAAATACATACTTATCGTCTAGGACGCTCTCAAAGGACTCTCCAGGTATTTCACGCCGTATGACGGCCGTGCAAGAGGCTATCGTACAGGAAAACAGTGAGTCATCCACGAGTACCCCCCAACAATCACCACGAACAACATAGCCTCTAACTACTACTCTCTCGAAGAGCCGTGTTCATTCATCTCCATCATTCCGCCTCCCACATCGCTCCACATGAAATGGAGGTTTCCTTCCAAGCGCGTCCGAGCGTCATTAAACGCGTTCATACCTACTCTACCTTCCTCTTGTAAGGTACCTACTACCGACCCCTGGTTTTCATGACCTAAATGAGCTTACATCGCGCTCTTCTTGGGTACATACATCGTACACCGATCCTCACACGTTACTCTATACTCCTTTTGCGCTCTATCTCATGAACTTGAGCTTGAAGGTCGTTGTGCTATAGATAAAGTCCCCAAGCCCATCTGATTCCTATTGCCAGTTTATCGCAGACGTTGTATTCTTTACTATACCCCATCTTGGGTTTGTGTTCTACGGACATAGATTGACAAAGTTCACGCTATCTTTGGAAGGACCTGGACATTGCCTTTGTGACCGTGGGAACTATATTGAGCCGGAGCCTGAACCAACACAAGGCTGGCGGCGAAAAGCCCCACGCTCTCAGTTTCAACGACGACCAAGCGCAAAAAAGGGCCTTTTGTTGAGCTCATCGCCGGCCACGACGCAGACGAGCGAGGGCTCGATAACGCACGAACAGAAAAAAAAGTAGTTGCGTTGTTTCACACAAAAAAGAGAGAGAAAAAAACGAAACGAATATCATGATTTTATAGGATTGGACGTGCATTTATGGACAATATGTACCAATGGTTTCAACAGCCGTCGTCGACGTCGACGACGTCCTCCTCGCCCCCCGTACACGCTGCGCAGCAACAAAGGGCAACGCCCGCGCCCATCGTTGAATCAACCGCCGTCCCTTCGACATCAGTCCAGGATCCCTCACACGCCATCGAAATCGACGACTACGCTAGCTTGACCCTTCCAGGTGTGTTGTCCCGCTCACCGTCCACGACGACGTTCACATTGACTTTTGTGCCGGTGGAAACAGCTTCGTCCCCTTTTTCGTCAACCTTCGGAGGTAAGATCTCGCCAGCCACGTTCTGACGGACGCTTCGTCTGACTCGAATCATTCCCGCCTGAATAGCACCCCCCTCATCATCATCGTCAACGTCGACAGCCCCAACCTCCTTCGCCCAGCCTTCGTATTCGTCTCATCCAAACTTCTTCTACAATACGTCGTCGCCCTTTAACACCATTGCCTACGGTTCTTCATCATGGCCCTTGCCCATCTCATCTTTTTCGACCTTGAATGGCGCAAATCCTGCCGCGGCAATCCCCTCATCATCTCAAACTTCCCAGCAAATACAATCACCCCCGCAGAACTCTCAACGCGCCCCAACTCCTTCTCACCCAACCCCCATGGTCATCGAGTCAGTCCTCCATATAATAGGGCCTGCTCAGAAACTCCAAGTAGCTCATGGGCATGAATGCCCAATTAATTGCTTTCTCTGGGTTTCTGAACAGGCCCATGGATAGTAATTTACTAACTCTTTCTGCAGTCCTTCCCTCACCACGACTAATGGCACCAACACAACAACGGCCCAATATTCGCCTCCTTCCATGACGAACATTTCCTCCGGTTCAAATCTCTCCTCTTCCACCTCCCTGATCCACCAACGTAACCCGTACATTCAGGCCTTTCTCCCCAACGCCCTCTCCATCACCAATGCATACCTACAGTACGCCCAACAGCTTCAGAACTACAACCAGTCACAAGGGACGCTATCTCCTCAAGCTCTGCAAGCATCATCTAATCCTACGACTTCACTGTCGTCTCTTCCCTTGGGAACCTTTTACGCCGCGTCCCCCCCTTTGTCAACCTCGGCATCCGCTTCCACATCATCATCGACGACACCAACCCAGGTGCCTCCCACTCCCACCCCTCAGGAGCGAAAGCAGCAATTTCAGGCAGCTCTCAAACCTCTCCTAGTTTCCACGGCGTTCAATGGCGCAGGGGCGGTCAACACGATGGTCAATCGCATCGAAGACTATGGTTACAACGCCGTCGATGCAGTCATTCGGCTAGAGATACTGACAAAGATCAGGGATGGAGCAGGGAACCATTACTTCCGAGCTTGGGCAGAAAACGGTGCGGCTATGGACATAACCCGGGAATGGCTCAAGGCGGCATTTGTTGCCAAGCAAGACGATCCTCTCGTCGAAACTGTCATGCCGCTCTTACATGTAAGTTCTCTCCATTCCACAACCTCCACTTGATACTAAGATGAACTCGCATGAAAGCTTATCGATCGACTGCCGCTGACGCTGGAACTACTAAAGAGCTCTAAGCTGGGTAAGATCATTGTTAAACTGGTCAAAGATCCACCTTCTCCTGGTAAGCTTTTTCATCGCCCCGTGAATCCCTCCCCAAATCCGCTTGAGTCGTGCCCGAAATCTATATTTCGAAGAATTAGTTTTTTTCTGGTCATAAATGTAGAAACGACGAGTTCTCATTGTAAAACTTTTTGCTTTCCCCCAATTTTTGTTGTGCAGCGATCAAGGACATGGCATCGAATATCGAGCGAAGATGGCGCTCACTCTTGTCGTCACAAGACAATGGGTCAAAGTCGTCAGACCCCGTAAAGGCCGAGGGTGAGTCACGTCGGTCCATTCTACGAAGGCACACTAAATAATAGACCCCTCTTTACTGTCAGACTCCAAGACGAAGAAGCGTAAACTCAGTGAACCTCCTTCGTCCAAGGGTGTTCCGCCACAGAAGAAAGCCGCCACAGGCGCAGGGTCGTCGGCCAAAGCGACTGTCAAGAAGGAGCCGAAACCAACCTCGATTCCCGTGAAGGACGCGAAGTCGGACTCTTCATTCTTCTCTGCGCCGAAACCCAAACCTAAACTTCCGAGCTTTAAGAAAGCGCCCCCGCCCCCAGCGAATGTGAAGAAGGAACCCGATCTTAATGTCGCGCAACCGTCGTCGATAGATCCTTTCCAGGAGGCTCTGAAATCCATGGCGAAAGGGCGAAAGGATTCCCCGATACAGACCCCACCTCCTGCAGCCTCTACGCCCTCCTCTGATACCCCCGTTCCATCCGTCTCCTCCAAACCGACTGGTAAGAAACGCAAAAGCGTTACTTGGGCATCGGAAGACCGGCTTGAGTCCATACGTTTCATTGAGAAAGCGATATACGATGACGATCCAGTAGATGTCAGCTACTTTCATTTGCTTGTCTCGTTTGTACTATACATTAATGTTCTCCCCCCCTCCCTCCATTTTCTTATACAGGGTGCCACTATGCCTCACAGCAATCTACGCGATCTGGATCGGGCCGAGGGAGCCTCACTACACTCACATGTATTTGAAGAAACCATAGACTGGACGGAACCACTGCGTAAGCCAAATCCTTCCCCTCATGCGTGTTCGTTCCAGTATTAAAGACCGCTCAACCGCCGATGTCCCCTTCACACATTTTACCTTGTAGCCTTTGAACTCCCCGAAGCAATCGCTGCCATTGTACCTGAACGAGGCTCTACAAGCGAGGAACGTCATACACAAGAGCAACGCGAGCAAACCGCCCTTAGCGCCGTATACCTGTCCCCGCAACATATCCCCGATACCCCAGGCGAGCCGTCACAAGTATACTCCGAAGAGGAAATCTACAAGGATACGAAACAAATGACCTGCGGACCCGAAGCGGATGCTTACTTCTGGCAACCGGATCTTGCGGCACAACAACCTCTCGATACCACCAACACTGACGCCAACATGAACATGAACCCGACAGACGTCTTAAACGGACTTTTGGGACAGATAAGCGCAGGAGGGGGGATGATGGACTATTCACAGTCGGTCTCCGAGAATGGCAGCGATGCTAGCGCTAGCGCCAGTGGTACACAGCTTAATTTCGATCAAATAGCAGCGATTGCGTCGCAGATGCCTCAGCTGCAGTCTCTCCTGCTGCAGCTCGGAAATAATCAGCCCCCGCAGGCGTCATCACAACAAGATCAACCTTATGCTGAGCAAACCCAGGCGTGGGGTAATTATTCCGAATATGGTCAACAAGGGTATCACAACAATGATGGCGCTCGTGATTGGTCAGACAGAGGCCGTGGTGGGAGGGGAAGAGGAAGGGGAAGAGGAAGAGACGATGGGGGTGGATATAGACATAGTAAAAAGAGACCTTGCAGTTTCTATGCGGCTGGAAGGCGAGCAAATAACCATTTCCCCCTTCGGGAAGCGTGAAAAGCTGAACTGACTCTTCTTGAACAGATGTCGATATGGTGATCAATGCGATTTCGCACACGAAAATCCAAATGGAAGTATTTACTGACTGCCTTTTCGTTATATCGTATTATGGGGCCTTCTCCCCCTTCATCTTGACTAATTTATAGGTACTTTCTACTATTCCATGATTCACCCCCCATCCATCCATCATTATATAACCCCACCACATACAACATGATTCATTTCCTCCTCGCATATTTCCATATATATCTTCTTGCATTCCAATCACTACTTAGCTGGCACTCGGGACCACCTAAAAATCAACTTGCTTCATTCAGAGGTGATTGTATTCGATACACACAAAGATACAAGTATAAGAGTCACCGCAAGGCGTTGGTGTTGGGATGAGAGTGGTCTTGATTCAATGGTTGCAAACAGCTACAGTATGAGGACGCTGGTTGCTCAAAGGCGATTGCAGAGCTTGTGATCTTGGTGCTTCGTACAGACTTGGTATGCCCTGTGAATTGGGTGAACCACGGGTCCACGTAAAAGGTCAGTCAAGTCCCATCGACGCTGGTGTTTGCGAAGAAAAAATCCAATGGCCGAAAGAAATATAACTACTTATTACTTTATACAAGTACAGAGAAATAAATAAATCAGCGACAGCTCACATGTGGTAGTATGGTATATATCTATGTTAAGAATTATAACAAATGACCGACGGGGAAAGCAGATGGAAAACCACAGGAAAGGACTGTAATGACGGAGGACGAGCGGATATACATATGATGTGGCACTACCTAACTTTGTGTTGACTTTCTTTTCCGAACCTGCCGCTTGGCCGGAGGCTGGTCGGCGTTGGACGTTGTGGGCGAGGCCGTCTCCGAGCCCTGTTTACGCTTCACCCCTGCATTGGCCAACGACGGCGTACTTCCACCAGCTGCCGCAGCGGTACTCGTCGCAGGCGCCGGCGCAGCGGCATTCGCAGGGGATACTCCCTGACCAGGTTGCTGGGGAATCGTTTTATGCTGTTTTTGAGGTGAGTTGCTAGCGGAGGTGGAAGCTTGGGGGGATGTAGCAGCTTGCGGGTTAGTTAGGTGATTGGGGGGCGGGTAAGGAGTGGGACCGGCATTAGGGTTTTGCGAGTAGAGTAGGTAGGGTGCTTGCGAGGCTGGAGGGTTGCCAGGAAATGGAGGGAATGTCGGTGCGGGTTGAGGCGGAACTGCGCCTTTCTCCCGCAAGGTTGCTGCGAAACGTTTTAGGGCGTCTAGACAACAGTCACCCGTTATGAGAAATGTGGACGCAACAGACCCAACAAATGTCACATACCAATTGGCCCCAGTTTCGTTTCCCGAGTATAGGCGATGAGGTCAGACATTTGTCCTACACTCTCGGCCAACTAAAGCTTTCAGGTCAGTGTACAGTTGAACGAAACAAACGGGCAGAACAAAGTCACCTCAAGACATCGCATTGTAGCTTGTGGTATCCCAAACGCATTGACTGGCTCAGCTGGTATTGACCCCCCTCGGTCTACAACCCACCTCTGCTCGTCGGACCGATCGGCGCCCTGACCATTCTGACCATAATATTGTCCGTTAGGCATCGGTGCCCCATCAGGCTGTCCCATGTCTCTCCTCAGACCGTGTATTTGATCAATGGAGATGTACTTGTCATGACTGAACGCATCGAACTGAAAATCCTCGAACTTGAGGTGAAGCTGCGGTGCTTGGTTGCCTCCAGCACCAGGAGCCGCGAACGTTGGTGTTCCAGTTGGTGCACCGGCAGACAACGGTCCAGCATTCACACCCGCCAGGGATCCGGGAGGGTGAGAGTCCGAAACGACAACATGAACCGTCAATGGTCCTCGAAGTGTAACCGTGTATCCGTTGGCGTATTTATACGTCCACACCGAGTTGACGCATTCAACGACCGAGTGTCCCGTGCTATACAGTCTTTCACGCGCACCGTCAAGTGAAAGGGTCATAGATTGAACACCCGATTGGGCTGTGACGAGAAAAAACCGCGGAAGTATAGGGGTAGTGATTTCTGTTGAACGGATGTTGAGAATGTGGCAAATGCGGCTAGAAGAGAGCGGGTTTACCAAAAGGTTTTGCTTCCTGCCGCTGGCTATCTTTCCATAATGTGAATTTCATGATAGCCTTCGGCGAAAAATACTCTTTGATGAGATCCTGCCACCAATCCAAGCGCATTTTCTGAGTGATGGTCATTATTGATTGATATCGGGATGCAGAGAGCTGATGGGATGTCCCATACCTTGTCGAGATTGTCGAGTTGGGCTAGCACCCCACTAAATTGTAGAAGCTTGACCAGACCTTGCCCACTACCAACAGGTGGTTGAATCCTGCGACGGAACCAAAACGTTTAAGTTTGCAGCACCAGTGATAAGTACTAGAAACTTACACCGTAGGTGCCCGTGACATCATCGCCGTGCCCTCGCCATTACTGGGGCCCGGTATCCCATTTGGCTGAGCATTTGGCGGCCGAGCACCAGGTATTGACGGATTTTGTGATGTGCCAGCGGCTGAATTGGCCAGCTGGGGAGGCATCGCATTGTTGATGGGGGATATTTGCGTACTGAGGGAAGGATGGCTCTGCTGCCTTGATATTCGGCCACCAGAGGGAACCATGGGTGAAGCATTGGGCATATTGCCTTGCTGGTTCATCATAGTGGCAGATGGATGTGGATTGGGTGTATGCGAAGGACCTGCTTGTGATGGCGGGCGGACAGAAGGACCCTGCGGTTGAGATTGCGGTCTTGGGGGATGTATCTGCGGATTTGAAGATTGTTGTTGCGACATGTTCTGTTGGGAGGGAGAGGAGTGGTTTATTGGGGAAGCGTGGTTCATTTGTGGTGTTGAGGAATGTTGAGGAGTATGCATTTGGGACGGGGGACGAGGAAATTGGTCATATGAGCCACTCATATGTTCAAACTGCTGCGCAGGGGTGACATGAAAGCCAGTACTGCTACCTGCTCTCACAGGTAGCCTGCTTCCGGGTGCGCCAGGCGTCATAGGGCCTCCTGGCTGGTTGAAGGCGGGCCCTAAAGCATCCCCTACGTTCCCTATTGAATTTGGTGACCCCGCCGCCGCCACGAAGGGAAATTGACTAGAAGGACCCATTCGCGGTGTTCCTCCTTGGAAAGACGGACCGTTTTGAAACATTGCCTGCTGCTGTTGCTGCTGGTGGTCGGGAGTCATACGAGCACGACTGATTGGCGTCTGACTCTGCACAGGCATAGACATATGAGACGATCCGGGACGCGGAGACGAGGTCATCTGCGGGGGTTGCTGAGGGTTGAAGTTGGTGTTGACATTGTTGGGGAAATGGCCGCCTATCGGTGGTTGATTGAGCGCGCCCATAGGTTGCGGTGGTCGGTTGTTGGGCATTCCAGGCATGTTGTTCGGCGTCCCAACCATCCCGCCGCCTTGGTTGGGTGCAACCAGACCCTGTGAGCGCATATTCAACAAGTCCGGGGGCAAGCCCGACATGGAATTGACGTTTCGCGGGACTTGGGGGCCCATAGGCGGGCCTGTATGGGGACGAATGCCCATGTTTGCAGCATTTGGGTTTCCCGGCGACATTCCCATTACCATCTGCTGGTTGAAAGGAGGTCCTTGCTGGTTTGGAGCCACGCGCCGCATTTGTTGTTGTTGTTGAGGGTGTGGTGGTTGGTTGACGAAGGGAGGGATGTGAGGGTTCATGGCGACGCCGACAGCGCCAGTATTCTGGAGGTTCGGGGTCATGCGCATGCCTTGCATTTGTTGCGGCGGTCTGTGCTGGATGTTGGCTCCTGTTCCCTGGGACAACGCCTGGGTCATTTGGAATTGGTATGAGTGGGGATCGGTCATTTGGCCGTTTGGCAGCATTTGCATGCCTGCAGGCATCGGTTGGCGTTGAGGATGGACCAGTCCCCGTTGTAGCATGCCGTTTTGTTGCGGGTTGGCGTTCATCATCGCGCTCGCCGTCGTCCTCCGTCGTCGTCGTCGATGAACTCGGATTTTCTCACACAACTGGCGGCAACACGTGCCACTCAGTCTAGCACTCCTTTGATTCACAAACAAACCTCCGTTCCATCAAATCCAGATTTTGCCTACAACGCCTCTGATATTGGACAAATTCAATGGCTTTCTGTGGTTCTACTCGGACAGTGGTCACCGGTGCATGCATGGTTGAGAAGTTACACTGTCAAAATTGACACAGAAACGTAAGTATCCTATGTGCACTCCAAGGGCTAGTTCATTTGAAGCATGTGCCGAAAGCAATCGATGGAATGTTTCCAATTGGCATATACAGGCAGACATAGTGCTCTATCTTTATGAAAGCACCGTCTTGATAATCATGTTCCCTTCATGCGCTTTGATTGCGTAGGGATACCATCGCTGGTTTCAAGCGAGCGCTTGATCTTGAGCGTCCCATAAACATCCAGGACTTTGATGAGCGAGTCGTGGTCCTGGGAGTCTTCATCCATGTCCTGGATATAATCCAGAAAAACAGGAAACATGTCACCGAAGGTTTCCGCTGCAATAGGGATTGAAGCTTCGACTCTCTGATAATGACTGTAAAGAAATTGGGCAAGGTCACTGCAAGAGACTTCCAAGCTTGTGTCGGGAAAGGAAGAAGTAGGGAGCCGATCGGCGAAGAAACGAGGGTCCTTGAAAGCTAGGTGCTGCAAGTTGAAAGGAGGAAGAAATAGCACCTGGAACATTTCAGCCTTCTTCTCTAGTATGGCAACATCATACAAGTCGGTTGACTGGGAAGGCGAAAGTCGAAGCAATGTCCAAACAAGTAACCACCAAATGGACTCCAAATCATGAAAGGGATTGTGCATGAACGGCGCTTCATTATATTCGGCACCGTACAACGTCGCCTTATTCTTCGATCGATGGGTCATGATAGGTTTTTGAGTTCGAAATTCGTAAGAGCCGTTGAAGACTTCGATTGACATGAACTGAGCGGTGCCCTAAGTACTAGATCTCAACATTGGAATGGATAGAGCAAGAAGAAGGGGCTTACCGTTTTGATGCGGCCAGCCTCGGATGCTTGGTTTGGATCGTAGAAAGTCACAAATTCAAAGTCAGAGAGGCGAGCCTGTCCATCACAAATAATGATATTCCCTGGGCTTATATCGCGGTGGATAGCAAACGCGCCAAGCCACATAGCCCTCAAGGCTGAGCATGATTTAGCATGGATCTAGCATGGATCAAGTCCGACGATGGAAAACCTACCTTGCACCACTTGTCGAATGTACTTGAAGATCTCTCTCAAGCTCATACATTGGTCAAACGTCGTCCCAACATCAAGCCAGACGCTGCGATCAAGTCGGCGAGGGATATATTGGTCTTCTTCGCCTGGACGCACAAGATGGAAATCACGGATGTGCCCATCAGGCCCGCCTGAGATGATGTTACCAGAGCTGTTATAGTAGTACGGACGTCTAGTCTCGCCGCGCGGGATGGGAGGGATGTTCAGGGGGGAGCCGGTCACATTGCTTTGAAAAATACGGATACTATCCTCAAGTGAGAGCTCTTTCAAGCCGAGATACTGGCATGTTGTAACCGATTGGTCCGTTGGCGAGAAACCTTTGAGCCGAAGAAAGTGGTTTTGGAGAATATCCTCGGTGGCATGGGGATCCTGCTTTGTCTTCATGCGCTCCATTAATTCCAGGTAGATTTCACCTTCTGAATGATTCCTGCGATCGACCCAAGCGGCTTTGAGGGCGTAAGTTGGTCCTTCTGGAGCCCGTTGCTCGAAGACCTCCCATACTCGCGTGCAGCGTCCCCGAATGCTCTCGGCACGAAAGTCGGATAGCACGCGGATCGTTTCGTACCATATATTCCCAACAAGAATGGCGTACTGGACAGAATCCCCTCTGTCCAGGCGCTTCATGGTTTGATCGTAACCATGGACTTCCAGTGGAAGTGTGTGATTCACAGCTGGTGCACCAGGAAAGCCATGAAAAAATGATAGACCAACAAGAAATTTGACGAGGGGGCGTGGGTTCTAGATGGCAAAGGTGAATCAAACGCAGGGCCATGCAAGGTGATGCTCACTTTGGTGAAGTCAAAACCACTTGTGACCATTATATGTGAGCGAGAGAAGTACCACAGTCGGCAGTTGCGAAATTCAGTGGTAATTCCGAAGAAGAACATGCGACATGGATCATTTCGGAGAGCTTGTTGGGCACTCCATATAATTTGGCGTTGGTTCTATAATCTTGGTCGTCAAAGAGATCAAACTCAAGAAAACAAACGGGTTCACGCTTTGACGAGATATCTCATTGTCGTCGGGCTTGAGTTGACCTGCAATGACTATATCGTGCCATCCTTCAACCCCCGAAGGGACAAGCTGGACATTCCGCGACCAATGGATATCAGGACGCGAGCCGTCTGCCTTGTTGTCTGAGGTAGGCGTATGGTTGGGGTGATAGCGTGGGACCAGGCTCGATTCAATCTGATGACGCTTAGCAAATGAACGGTCGATGCGTTGACAAAAGGTATGGAGCGGACGAAACATGGCAGCTTCCGAGCGATTGTCGACGGGGTTAAAGCCTGCTATGATTCCGTCCTGCCTTATAGCACTTTCGCCTTCCAGATCCTGCAATGTTTCATCTACCATGGACGGAGGCGTGGTTGGAATGACACGATCGATGAACCAATCTTCGGATACGACGGGAATGTAGGGGTTATCCTGAACAACCGCATCTCTGGCCGACTCAATATCTGCTCTGTATTGTAAGCCATGAGTGGCGCGAGACTGGCGAGGCGACTTTCCGGTGGAGAACGACATGGAAGTTCAAGCTTTCAAGCTCAAGAGGGTCACTCATGCGGGCGTCATGGCGGGACAGGGTTGTAGCTTGTGCTCACTGGCAAGACATGCAGCAGTCTGGATCACGTTGGACAGTGTGGTCCTTGTACCGGAAGATACAACTCATTACCAAGTTTACGCGGAGGATGGCAACTGGGAATGGAACACGCAATTTCCTCCTGGAGGTGGATTTGTGACGATGGGCACCAAGAACAGGACCTTTGAAGTCACGATGTTTCGAGAATTGCGATGTCTGGGCAGGGTTCGCGAAGCATTGGCAAGCCAATCGCTGGGAAGCGGAGACGAGAGGGAGCGCTTGCGGGACAGCTTCAATCTCTGCGGGAATGATACTTTGTGATACTTGAAAACGTCCTCAGCAGCGCGAAAGCAAAGACTGGGGAGCCTTTTCGGAGCGCTGGCCTTTGGATGGCCATCTTACCTATATCTACACGCAAAAGTGGGGGCTGGTGGACTGTCTATTCAGAATCAGATATTTCAGATCGCCCCACTGAAAACGAACAAAGTTCAATCGATATGTGGTACCTCTGAGAAATAGCGAATACTTACAGCCTTAAAAATCTAGATGGGCGTGTCTACGACTCGCGATACGCGCAAGCTTCGTCAAAAATGGAGTGACTGTGCTCGAAGGAGGGTCAGGCTATGTACTCGCTGTTGTTCTTTGGTAGGGAGCTCATGCGATTCGGACAAAGTATGCCCAGAATGACCAGGCTACCGCTCCATGTTGCAGGCAGAGTCGCGAAGAAAGGCCAAATCATGAGAAGCCACACCCCAGAGGTTGGAAATAATGCTATTATACCTCACACATGGTACCGATGCCAATGAGAGGCCGCCGATGTCATATAATTTGTGCATGTCCAGCCATGGGCGCGATCGGATGTTCTTTATGTGACAAAAGTCTCTGCCAGTCTGCCAGTCGACAGTGGCATTGTGTTCGGCCATCTGTCCTTGTCGCGGTCATACCGTCCAGATTCTCGTTATCCATCAGAATTAGAGATTCCGTATTTTGAGCAGCATGTGTTGATGCCTTCGTGCACACTTCACTGTGGGTCCTGGTTCACGTTCTTTGCACGTTCTTCCTTCCGCCCGCTCATGGCTGACACCAAGTCTACAGTGGTTGCTAAGTGCAAACACTCTCATTTCCCCTCCCGTTCTGCATTGACGATGCCACAGCAACTTGCGTTGTTGACTATCGCATCATTGACGATTACCTTCGTATTTACGAGGAGTGACTTCACCGCCGCCTTGCTGTTCGACAAACCTCAAGATGTGCCACAATGTCGTGCGCCTCTCCTTCCAATATCTGCGTTCAATAATTTTGTCGCGAGTCACCCTGCAATCCGCGCCGCCACCCAGCACCTGGACATGGGGTTAGATGCCTTCTTCCGGGATGCTGATCTGGAAAGCCTAGCCGTCGCCGTGGTCACAGGAGAAGGCTCGGTCTTCGAAAGCTTTCGCGGGGTACAGAGGGCCAATGAAACCGACCCAACACTACGAGGCACTGTCGATAGGCATTCCATCTATCGCCTCGCTTCCATATCCAAGCTGTTCACGACCACGAAAACTCTCATGCTACGGGATGCAGGTTTCCTCAGACTGTAAATCGCTCTCTACATCATCCTCGCATTATATTGACAATGGTATCGAAACAGCGATGACGAAGTCGGCACCATCCTGGGAGACTTCCCGAAAGTTTCAAACGACCCCATCACTGTGCGACAACTAATGACGCACATGTCGGGCCTTCTGAGGGAATGTCCTCCGGGTAGCTCCAATGGGACATGGCCAGAATCACTAAATGGCACCGGCCCGCCAGGATATAGTGGTGTCCCGTTTCCCGATCGGAGAGCTTTCCTCGACGCGATTTCTGCCACAAACAATGTTGCCGCGCCATACACGTTACCATCGTACTCCAATGCCGGATTTTCAGTTTTGGGACTGGCGAACCTTGCAGTCACTCGGCGACACGAAGGGACGCACGCTCCTTCATCACATGCTGCCCTCTTGGAGCGAGACATATTTGCTCCCCTTGGGCTTAACGGCAGTTCATTCGTTGTTTCGGAAGCGAACAGGGACAGAGTCGTTGTGTCTTCTACTGTGGTAAAAGAATCAATTCGGCGGTCACGCGTCACAGAGGCCTTAGAATCGACGAAATGTCACGTCTGTCACGCGTCTCGGGAGGGATTGACGAAAATTCTAGTCGGAAGTCACCCAAAATTCGTGTTTTTGGGTTGTTTTTGGGCCCCAAATTGACGAAATTTTCGCCTGCGGCGCCGATTGTCACGCCAAATTGGCCCACCTGCCGAAACCAAAATTTCGTCAGGCGTGTCACGCGTCACCACTGGTGACGAATTGATTCTTTTACCACAGTACGTTCACACGTGAAGTTGTGAGTACGCAGTAATAAGAATTTTCTTGTATTGCACTGAAGTCAGTCAGGACCTTGATTTTGGTGATATTACGAACCCAGCTGGCGGTCAAATGAGCTCGCTATCCGACTTGGTAAAATTTCTGCGTACGTTGCTCAACCCAAGCCGTCCAGATTCTCTCCTTCGCGCGTACACTGTCCGTGAATGGTTCAGACCTCTCCACGTATGGTGGGATGATTTCTCAGAAGTGGGAGCCCCCTGGGAGATATTTCGCCAGCGCGACAGCTACGGCAGAAACCTACGGATCTACTGCAAAAGTTAGTGCTTTGAGTCACCCATCATTGTGCCGTCCTCATAAACGCCATTCAGCTGGCGAGCTCATTGGGTTCCACACTTTAATTTGTGCCAATCCCTCAACAGGTTTTGGTACCGTGATCTTGACCACCGGGCCAACAATGCAGACCTTCCCTCTCAACGATCTTATCTTGTCACATTTTCAACCCGCCTTCGACACTCTCACCGAAGAATTCACAAAGGACGCGTTAGTTGGTGACTGGTCGTCCAACAATGTCCGCGTCAATGTGTCAGTTTCCATCATTTCGGGATCGCTCTTCGTCACCAAATACGAAGTTGGACAAACCAACGTCTTGGGCACGATCAGTGGTGGTCAATCCACTCCCATTGCATTGTGGCATACGCAGGACATGGAGTTCCGGTGCGCGAAATACGCGCTTCTTCGTATCGGGAATGTTACTGATTGGCAGGACGACTAGTCTTGCTAGAGGCGCTCCGGGGAGCGGTTGTCTGCTCGAATGGGTTGGATTAGACGACTACGCCCACGACCGTGGGTTTGCGACAAATCTGATCAAGTTTATAGGAAACCACGGCGAGGAGAAAATGTTGATTCCGGCGCTTGGCGCGGAGCTGCGCCGAACCAAGTGAGTTGCTCTCCTCGCACCCATTAATACGAGTGCATGTATCACCGCTACACACATCTACAAGGGACCGAGCTGTACAGTTGCAGTACAGTCGAGTCTCGACGCGGTTTACTCCTGTTCGTATTTAGTAAATCAGATAGGAGGCGCGCATTGAATATTGACGTATCGGCGGACACTGGATGACTCTGCCCACGAACGAGGCTCTCTGACAATTACAATCGGATCTGAAGGAAGGCACGGCGAAGAGAGTCCATTTTCACATAAATGACTGCCTCTTCTTTCTTCATTGCGCACACGCCACGCCGTTCCTTATGGATGCACATTGAAGCATTAAAACCGTCCCCTCAATTTGAATAAACTCTCTTGAGCCTCGAATTAACGACCTCCTTACTTCACTGTCAGTGTGTCTTTAGATTAAGCTGTGAGTTTGGCCAACGTTTGTGGGAGCGAGTTTGAGTCTATCGAATGTTTAGGAGCCATCCTAGGAGCCCAGTCATGTGATGCATCGAAGATCCAAAATTTCAGTTTCGCGAAGTCCAACTTTGCGCCACCAACATCCTCCTCCAATGGTCCGTAAACTGAAGTTCCACGAGCAGAAGCTCTTGAAGAAAGTTGACTTCTTGAACGTGAGCTGCTTTCTAAATATCCCATGTGCATTGTGACATCTGGCTTGTAGTGGAAGCAAGATGCGAATCTAAGGGAAATTCGCGTCATGCGACGGTATCACATCCAAGACCGAGAGGATTACCACAAATACAACAAGCTATGTGGATCTCTCAGGCAGCATGCCCACCGAATATCTATGCTTCCGGCCCAAGACCCCTTTCGATCACGCATGGAGTCGCAAATGCTTTCCAAACTCTACGACATGGGTGTGCTGAATACCACGGCGAAACTGTCGGACGTGGAGAACAAGCTCACGGTCTCTGCATTCTGTCGGAGACGCTTAGCAGTGTTTATGTGCATGTCTAAGATGGCGGAAACCGTGAGCGCGGCGGTCAAATTCATAGAACAAGGCCATGTCCGTGTTGGCCCAGACACCATCACAGATCCCGCGTTCTTGGTTACGAGGTGTGTCGGGATAACGACTGGCCCATGTCCTGCTTGACTAAACGGCTCGATAGGAATATGGAAGACTTCGTTACATGGGTGGATACCTCAAAACTCAAACGCACGATAATGACCTACAATGATGAGGTATGTTCCCTTTAATTCTTGAGTGAAGATCTGCTAGTTAACATGAACCCGCCCTAGCTGGATGACTTCGACTTGCTATGAGATCTTGAGAACGCGTTCGAAAAGTATCTGTAGATGGCTTGTGTATCACTTGTGTGTACAGTAACATACCTAATTTTGTTTGTCGGACAAGAAGCGCCCATTCACCTTTTCCTCATTTGTCTCCCACTACGCCTGCAACCAGTCATTTCTCCGCGACTCCCTTGACAACGTATACAACACACGAGGCCCGCAAACTTTCTTATTTCTCCCCTCTCCTTTGCATATCCGCAGAAGAAACCGCACCAGAGGTCTTGATCTCCTGCAAACGCCCTCAAAGCTGTCAATCCTGCCTCACAAAGAATCCACCAATTGTTGCGCATGAACCACGCACACTAGAATTCTCAACGAATCCGACGTACATTTACCCGCCTACTCTCTGGACCGCATTCACGACACGACGTTATACCCTTGACGACATAGACATTTGCATTCGCTCCTGGTACCCATCATCAATCATTGCCCCGCGCAAGACGCGCTCAGTGCCCATTTTTTCTCTCTCAATTGGAAGTTTCGAAATACTGTTGCTTTATATATCCCCTCTCGTGGACGTACTGGATAAATAATGTCGGAAGGAGATGGAAATATTAAGGTTGTGGTCCGTTGTAGACCACTCAACTCTCGCGGTGAGTCCTCATCCCGCTCTCTGTGACCGGGCATAGCTGAACAGTCATCTCATTCTTCCCCCGCTATCTTTCGTTGAAACTGCTCACTGTCTCCCGAATTGGCCTTTTCAATCCTCACACCATCGGCGTCACTCTACGCTGGCTTTCCATGTCCTAATACGCGTATATCAGAGCTCGCTCGCGGGGCCAAACCTCTGATTCGGATGTCTGGCAACCAAACCTTCCTCGATCCTCCCGAGGCTGGCTCTGCACAAGATGCCAAGCGTGCTACAGAGCGCAAGACTCTTGCCTTCGCTTTCGACAAGAGTTACTGGTCAGCAGGACCCCGTGACGAGCCCGGCTACTGTTCGCAACAAACTCTATACGACGATCTCGGGAAGGAACTGTTAGATCATGGTTTCGCAGGGTTCAACACGTCCATCATGGCCTGTGAGTTCTTGTCTACCTCTATAGGCTTGCCTTCGTCACTAACTCTTGTGAACAGACGGCCAGACTGGTGAGAATTTTGGCTCCCATCCATCTGACTTTTCTGACCTCCGAAGCGATGTATAGGTTCCGGAAAATCCTACTCGTAAGCACCAATCCATCGGGTTTCTTGACTGCGGCTAACTCGGGCTGTTTTCACGTTAGTATGATGGGATGTTAGTTATGCTTCTGCTCCATCTATTTCCTTCAGCCAGAGTGCTGATATCCCGCTGCTTCTCTCCCCAGACGGACCCGATAAAGGTATCATCCCTCAAACCTGTTCCGAGCTCTTCGAGAGAGTTGCCCAGAAAACTGCCGCCGATCCGAATGTCCAATTTACCGTAGAAGTTTCCTACATCGAGGTAGGCGTTCGGTGTCTATTTGCCTCCGACACCCAGGCTGATGGTGCATCTGGAACACATGTTGTATCTTTTCTCTATATAAATCGCACGTAGATATACAACGAGAAAGTCAGGGACCTCTTAAACCCCAAGAACACGGGCAATCTACGCGTCCGAGAGCATCCCAGTCTCGGGCCCTATGTAGAAGACCTATCGAAGCTCGCCGTCAGTAGCTACGACGAGATGATGACACTCATGGACGAAGGGAACAAGGCCCGGACGGTGGCTGCGACAAACATGAATGAAACGTACGTTCCACTACCTTTCTCATTCTGGAACCCCTCTGCGATGTCGCGTTTTCTACCCTCCGTGTCTTGGTTTATGGATATCAAACCTTGAATTGCTCACTCATACCATCCATAGATCCTCCCGTTCCCATGCAGTCTTCACGCTCCTACTCACCATGAAGCGCCACGATGTAGAAACGAATATGGATACCGAGAAGGTCTCTAGGATCAAGTGAGTGATCCCGCTGTAATCTTTGACCACATTCCACCAGCTCGGATTCTCCCTTTGACGATGTATATTGACTTTGCCGTTTGCCTCCCCTCCCCAGCTTAATTGACCTTGCAGGTTCAGAACGTGCCAATTCTACTGGCGCTACTGGTCAAAGACTCAAGGAGGGTGCCAACATTAACAAGTCTCTGACAACCCTCGGCAAGGTCATCTCGGCATTGGCTATGGCGAGCCAAGCAGAACCCAGCAAGAAGGGCAAGAAGGGCAAGGGAGACGAGTTCGTCCCTTATCGTGACTCAGTGCGTACCTTTGGCTTTTGTGACGCAAGCTCGTGCTAATTGATCCTTCAATGAACATCTAAACTAACCTCCCCCTATCTTTCATGATAATCGAATGAAAGGTCCTAACATGGCTGCTCAAAGACAGTTTGGGAGGCAATTCGAAGACGGCGATGATCGCTGCCATTTCTCCTGCTGATTATGAGGAAACGCTCAGTACGCTGCGGTATGCCGATCAAGCAAAGAAGATCAAAAACAAAGCCGTGGTCAATGAGGATCCAAACGCGAAGCTTGTGCGTGAGCTCAAGGAAGAATTGGAAATGCTCAGAGGTGAGCGTTCCCCTTAGATTACCCCGCACTCCGCATGGAACACGGCTCACGCCCATCATTCATGTAGCTCGTGTATCAGGATCTGCAGGAGAAGATACCTTTGATCCTACGATCGCGCCCGAGAAACAGAAAGTCACCTACCAGACCAAGGATGGTAAGATCAAGACGGTGACGAAGGCTGAACTCCAGGAGCAGATGGAGGCCAGTGAGAAGTTGATGCAGAGCTTGAACGAGACGTGGGAAGATAAACTACAGCGGACGCAAGAAGTGCAGAAGGAGCGGGAGAAGGCTTTGGAAGACTTGGGTATCACTGTCGAAAAGAACTTGGTTGGTGTTCATACTCCCAAGAAGGTACGCTGCGACTACGCCGGTCATGTCCCCGTATCTCATCGATGGATTTTTCTCTTGCTCTAGATGCCTCATTTGGTGAACCTTGTAAGTGCTGTCCCATCGTCTATCCTATGGCATGTCTCAAATTGTCTTTGCTATGACTGTAGAATGAAGGTACGTCGTATTTCTGCCCTTCGCGAGTGAAGATCCACCTAATACACGTTCATAGATCCGTTAATGAGTGAATGCCTCATCTATCAATTAAAACCAGGGCGCACAATGGTGCGTTGTCAGAGTGGCTCGCCCTTCATACCAGTCTTTGAGGTGTCATGATCCTTCCAGGTCGGCCGGCTGGATAGTGAGAAGCCGCTCGCTATTCGGTTGAGCGGTGATAATATTCTGGAAGAGCATTGTTATTTCGAGAACAACGAAGAAGGCAAGGTCTTCATCCACTCCATGCCGGATAGCGTCACCGTCAGTTCTGAAATTGGCCAGCACGTTTCAAATAAATCTGATTACATCTCTTTTATAGTTCCTGAACGGTAAACAGCTGACTCCTGGTCAAGTAAATTAGTACCTTATCTTCCGTGTTCTCGACGCTCACTGCAAACTTCTTTAGCCTCACAAACTGCGGTCCGGTTTTCGCATCATTCTTGGTGATGGGTTTTGACCAATCCTCCTAGTTCTTTGTCTCATCCGTTCCTTAGGTGATAACCATGTCTTCCGATTCAATAATCCCGAAGAAGTCAGGAAGCAACGAGATCGAGCCACCGCCAAGTCGAATTTGCATCTCAGTATGACCGCCGCAGAACTCGAAGCCCTCGCGGATGGGTCGCCGGTCACGCGCCCAGACTCACCCACTTCGTCTGCCGGTGACATGGATGTTGACTGGACTTTCGCCAAACGTGAAGCTGCATACGCTCGCCTTGGATTAGATCCCCAGCTCGACAGTCTTCCTGACGATGATCTCAACCGTCTGTTTGATAAGATTACGAAGGTTAAGACAATGCGAGACCACAACTTGAAATCGCGACCGGAGAGCAGCCTCAGTCAGGCCGATGACGTCTGGAGCGAAACCGGACGACCGCTACCGAGCGACGCTACCGATGATACAAGCGTAGATGTCACGCCTAGTTTTGGTAGCCCTGAGGTCGGTGATACCCTTCGAGACACTCAGGATTTCCTGGAAACTAGGCTGCAAGCGATCAATGGAGACACTCCCGAGGCGGAGGATCTGAAGATTGAAAAGGAACATATGGAGCACCAATTACATCTAGTCCGTAACCAGATCAAGCGCCTCCTCGACGCGCGGGCTCGTGGTGACACAGATACCGCCGTTCCTGATTATGAACCAGTTTTATATTCCGCTAAACAGCTGCGCTTAATCAGGAAAGTCCTAGACAAATGGCGGGCTCATCGTTCCTTCTCCATGGCTGAAGTTGTCCTTTCGAATGCAGTCGTTGTCAAAGAGGCCAACATCATTAGGTGAGTCCAATACCCTACAAACAATTATGGTAGTATTAATGTCACTTCTTAGCAAGGAGCTCAGTAAAGAAACTTTGTATAACTTTACTATTTCTGCCGGCGGTTCGCTCGCTGCCCCCACCTCGGCGGTTGACACCATTGCTGGTTTGGATGAGTTCGGGGACGTAGCGGACCCCGTTTTGGCATCTTCGACGCAGCCCGTCGTTGCCATCAAGGTCTTGGACAAGAGGCACAATGCAATTTATACTTGGTCTCTCGATCGAATGCAGCACCAGCTGCAGCGCATGCGCAATCTCACCACGTTCATTGATCGACCTTCATATACTCAACACTTCTCCTCCGACGAACCTTTCTATGACTCACCACCGCCGGAATATTCATTCATTGGGAATGCACTCGTTTCGTTGGCGCCCCTTTCCCGACGCCTTTCTTCATCGTCGACTGTTCCGATCTTTTGCCGGTATACTTGTGAAGCCATTGGCTCATGTCGCGTCGACATCAAGATAGTCAATGTCGTGTCACCACAGAAGCTTACGAACGGCTCTGCAGTTTCTACTCGGTCATCATCCCCCAACCCTGTAACGGTTCCTGCGGGTAGCAAGCTTAGCTTCTTCCTTACTGTCGACTCCGTGAAGGGCCTCTCTTCGCACGATTTTTCCGCTGTCCATCTTCAAGTCCGACTGTCTTCTTTCGTAGGGGCGACATTGTCTTCAGAAGAGGTTTTTCCATCCGTCGCCATAAACTTGGACCACTCCTCCCTATCAGATCTGAAATTCCGTCGCAGTTTCTCCATTGTCGCGTCATCGAAGACATTAGTCCACCTTCGCCAAGGATATGCCCCCGTCGAGTTCTTTGCCTCTATCAGATCCACTTACTTAGAGCGCATGGAACGATGGGATGAAATGCGGGAACAGAAATTCCTTCCACCAGCTACCTCGCAGACCCCTGAACTCAAACCTCCACCCACGCTCCCCCTCATGCGCCGCTCAGAAACCGATTTTGTCGTTCAGCAAACTCATGACGTTGTCGCGTGGCTGCGGATATGTGAACTCGCTGCTGATGGCGATTATACACCTGTTCCCGTGATATCACAAGGTTCACTCGACCCGGGCTCATTTACTTTGCATCAGGGGTTACAACGCCGAGTCGTCATATCCCTCTCGTCTAATTCAGGCCGTCAGCTTCCATGGTTCGAGTTCACGAAGGTGCGCATGGGAAACGTGCGATTAGTAGACCCAAAAGGTCGCATCCATGGAACGCCCTCGAAGCCGCTATGTTCCCTTCCTCTCCTTAAGGACCAAACACTGGAGTTCAAGGCTGATGGCTCAGGTCTATTATCCGCTACCGCACTGTGGGATTCAAGCATACATGACTCCACTCTCTTGAACAAAATTACTGCTGCTGACCATCGGGTCCTTTTGCAGCTCACTTGGGGCATCGCGGTGGAAACGTGTGCCGAGCCTGTGCAGTTCAGTATGGATGTGGCCGTTGACATACAGCCCAGAGATGCCAGACCTCCATCTGGGCTGATGAGGTTTCTGGGGTCGAAACGGGTCCTGTACAAAACAAGCACGGTCTTCAGTGTCCGACTTTCGCCCCCTTTGACGCGTTCCCCAAAGGATCTGTGGAGGTTGGATACTTCGGAGAAGTATGTGCGGGGAGAGGAAGCTCTTGGGGTTTGGAAACCTCGCGGGCTTTCTGTGGTTGAGGACTATAGCCGCCTTGTCTCAACAGAACGACGGGCCGCCGATGTCCAGGCCGTTAGGGTTATCCTTTCTCACTCCAGGGTGCGACCTGTGGCACCTGAAGCCAACATCTGGCGGTCCGAAGATCTGCTGAAGAAGTCACTAGATCTATGGCAAAAACGCTTTGGTCATCGTGGCGAGGTAAAACAAAAAGAATCATTGTTCATCCTGCAAGTTGGCCCTGACAACGTTCATTTCTTTATAGATTGTCCTTAGCCAAGAGCCAACAGACCCCGAAGAATCAACGATATCGCTTCCGAAAGTACCTGCCTTTGAGACGCTCGATGAGCTCAAGTTGATCTCCGAAACCAAGCTTGTCCCTTTGATGTACGTCTACAGCAAAGCATGCTTTTCGGGTTTTCTTGCTGGAGCGTTGGTGGACGCGTGTGCTGGCCTATTGCTGACAGACTATTTTCCCCCAGTGATACTGCGGTCAAGAAGGGTCATCTGAACATCCTTGTGAATGCAACGGAAGATATATGGGAGCGTCGATGGTTCGTTTTGAAAAGGCAAGTCTTATCGATTATTCCACTTCCTTCTTTCTTTCTCTTTCTCTGCGTGTATGGAAGTATTCATAGTAACATCCTCCCACTGCCACAGGCCATATCTCCATATGTTCGCACGATCGAACGAAGTTGAGGAACTGGGCGTCATCAACTTGACCGGTGTCAATATCGAGAGCGATCCACAGAAAGAGCTTCTTCTGGGAGTGAGTTATTCCTCCCCTTCCTCCCCTCCTGGCTTCCCTTACAAAAATAACGAATGTCATCCGTCTGACCTTCTCAAACTTTTCACCCCTTGGGAACAGAAACCATTTACGTTCACTTTGTTCACATCGTCAAATTCATACGCCATTGCGGCGCCGAATGCCAAGGAGCTCAATGCATGGTTGACGAAACTCGATCCTACTCGATCCCTCTCCCTTTCCTCGTCGACACAGTCGGCATCATAGTCCATAAATGAAATATCTCACGTAGGTTCAGTTGGTTGGTTCAACAAATCCAAATCTTAAATGTCACCATAGTTTAGTACCTAGTAAACGTAAACCTTGTATTGTTGCCCTCGCCCGTCCCTTCTCCCTTTCTCGCTCTTTCCCGTAGATATCAACTTATATCATTATGTATGTCGTCTGATTTGCTCTCTCTTCTCTTCTTCATGGTAGTCATACCTACCTACAGCTGGGGGGTTCATTAAACTTAATCATCGTCTATTTATGACTGCACGAATATATCATCGACCTGGTCTCATGTCCTCTTTAGAGTAACTCATTGTCCACTCATTGTCCACCCTGTCCACCCATTCCCCATTCCGTCGTCTCCGATGCTCTCCTCGACTTCCCATTTCGAAATTTCAAAGAGCTCTCGTCCTTAAGCTCGATCGTCCTCTCAAACACCGACGAGAAGACAGCCTATACTAAAAAGCAGAAACGGGGACCAAGATCCAGAGTCCAATCGTCATCATTGACTTTACCCATGTTCTTGGGAGCACCCGAACTAGGGCTCTGGTTTGTCCAAACTTGCAGGCGTTGATGGACCCACTCAACCAGAGGCACTATCATTCGTGGAAAGAAACAGACTTCCTGATCAAAGAGTAGATGATTTTTATTCAACACCAGTGAATGCGTAGGCACTCCTGTCATAGCAAAAAAAACGTAGGTAACATCCCAAAAATATCAAAAAAATATCAAAAAACAAGAATACGAAGCTTCCACATATATGCTATACATAAGTAAGAAATACACAAGAAGGAGAACGAAAGCAATTCTATATAGATACCTCTGTAAGTGTAGGTGCAAGGGGGCAGGGGTTTTCTAGAGCGGTGTGGCGCAGGTGGTTTGGAGGGAAATCATGAAGGAAGGGCGTAAAAGGACATGACACATGAAGCAAATGTGGGGGGAATAATGATAAAGAGATGAACAGTCCCAGAGAGATGAGAGATGAGTATATCCAGAGTAAGGTGACCCGTTTTCGTGTTCGCGCCCAAGAAGAGGGGGTTCGGAGCTCAGTCGCACAACTCTGGTGTGTCATTCTAGAAAGAAAAGCAGAAGAGTCAGAAACACGTCAAGGATCAGAAAGAGGTATCGAAACTGGCTCACCTCTCTTATCCAAGTGACCATATGACACGTAATATACCCTTTCGCAAACCCAGCGCCGGCGTAAGCGAAGAGGTACATCCACTTTCTCTTGAACGCCTCGTAATCTTTGGTATCCCTCAACTCTGGGTAATCTTTCATCACCAGGTCTTGCGTCAAGTTCGCTTCCAGACGTCTAGACCATTCTCGTAGGGTGCGGGGGTAGTCTGTGATAGCGTTTATCAGTAAAGGTGAAGGTGAAGCGAAGGGAGGTGGACTTACGAGCAGCATGGTTCTCCACGCCCTCAAGTGTGAACTTGCCCTTCGAGCCCACTTGCATCGCGCCAACAAGTGCGCTCGCACTCGGCAGACACGAATTCGGCCACATGTACTTCCTCATGAAGTCCTCAGCTTGGTATCCCGAGAACTTGGCTTCCGGGAAAGTGCTCGCGCTAACGACCACTGTCGCGCCCTGGTCCTTCAACGCGAAGTCGACCAGCTTGAAGTAGGTGTTGTAGTATTTCGATCCGACGTGTTCGAGCATTTCGATGGAGATGAATGCATCAAAGGCTTTTTCGAATGAGGGAGGAATTTCGCGGTAGTCGAGGAGGTGGACGCGAATTTGGGATTCGAGACCTGCCTCGCGGATGCGTTCCTCTGCAAGTGACTTTTGTTGGATGGAGAGAGTCAGTGTGTCGACTTGACAACCAAATGTGCGAGCAGCCTGCATATATGCGTTCATTTCATGAGTAAACGTGCAGGAAAAGAAACGAAGCCTACGAACCTCGATAGCAAGACCGCCCCAACCACTTCCAAACTCCAGAATTCTGTGCCCGGGCTGGACACGTGCCTTCTTCAGGACATGATGGATCTTCCTCCTCTGCGCGGTTTCCAAATAGCCTACGGAGACCAACCCCAAATCCAAGTCACCTCTAACGCCACCTTCTGCTTCACCCCAAAGGGCACAAGAGTACATCATTTCCTTGCTGAGGAAGGCCTTGAATAGTTGGTTTGATTGGTCGTATGAAGCGATGACGTTTAAGCGAGCTTGGGAGTGTGATTGACCGAGAAAGCCGTTGTATAAGCCGGATATCGCTGACGATATACGAGCAAGGGTTGATGAGAGCGTTTCTTGCATGCCCGCCTGGTTTTCTAGCCAAAGCTAAGTGGTTATATGCGTGAGATATAGAGACAGCCTATATGCAGTGGGCGTAACCTACGTTCATGGCACCGCGAAGGTCATCAAGTTGAATGTCGCCAATCATGTAGGCTTCGCTGACTGTTGGTAATGAGCATTGGCGTATGGAAGTCGAGTCGAAAAAGAAGCTTACAGCCAAGATCGCCTGACAAGAGCAGACGAGTCCAAAAGTAATCGTTTACGACGGTGATATAGACATCGTTTGCGCCTTTACGACGCACGCCGTAGCAGTGGATGCCTTGCGAGTCTGAGATTGTGAGGTGGCCGACTGAGATGGCGGAGTCGAGGACGGAGAGGATGGATGAGCGGGCGAAGGACGAGAGCCACGAGGAGGGATTGAAGAGGGGGATGGAGAGGGAGAAGAGGGACGGCGAGGAGGGGAAGACTTCTACGCAGGTCGTCGAGGAGGCTGTTGTGGTCATCGTTGTCGACATTGGGGACGTTGGAGGACTGCATTCCAAGAGTTGGCTTTTTATACGCGGTCGTGGTCGTGGTTCACTTGAACGAGTTGAAGGGAGATATGCATCTCGAGATCTGCAAATCCAACTCGGAATCCTGGGATTGGGCAGGATTCCCCGATGCAAATCTCAGATCGCATGGCTCGCAAGGTGTCTATAATTTTTGGGGTCGCGACTAAACACCTAATCCCAACCCAATCACCCTTCTCACGACCCCTTCAGGGGCAGAAGAGGGGCAATAGAAGGAAACTTGAAACAAACCACCCAGGCCGCCGGAAAGCCCTCTTCTTCCAAGAAAAACACACCCACCGCACTTGTACGTACTTCTTTCCCATCGGATCCTTTCCCTCCTCACGCACTTCCGATAATCCTATTATCCTAATAAAACGAGGACATGGAATTCCTCTGAGGAAAATTCGGAATATGTTCGTATGCGTGGCGCCTTTGCTCCCGCACCTCTTTTCACCAAATAAACATAACTCGTGTGCAAATACCCGCTCCTCATGCCTCATGTTCCATACTGCACAAGCGACAATGATCCCCGTTTTCCCGGGCATTCTTCCCGAACACTCCTTCCCTTCCACAAAATAAGCCTATCAAAAAGAAAAGCAAACCTTATATACACACTCTCTATACATACATGCCAATCCGCCGCAGAAGAGAATGGAATTTACATGTAAGGCGCGTCCCTGAGAAAAGTCGTTGCTCGCAATGGTTTATCACCCAAGTTTTGCAGTGGTGCAATGGCAGTCGCTACCCCTCCGACTCGGACACACCTAGGTCCTGAGTCATGCTCAGTCCGAGAGCCGCAAGGCTCAAACTTCAACCTTTCAAGCACTCCTTCCCCATATTGGCACCGCTTCACCTCTCTTCATGTTCAGCTTCTCCAACGGACCTTCTTTATTTTCAACCGCGTCCCTATCCCGCACCCCAGAAAAGCAAAATTCAACGTGGCTATGATCACAGCTACGCACGACTCATTGCCAAAAGAAAAGATGCAACAAAGAGGAGTACATCTGAACGCATAAAAAAAGTAAAATCAAGACAACTCGGAACTTACTCTACGGTACCATAGAGCACACGCGTGCGTCGCACGTGAGTAGTAGCATATTAGTATTAGAGTAGGTGTGCTCCCCAAATCTATGCGCGAAAGGCAGCAAAAATTTGCAATTTTAACGAAAGAAACAGCTGGAAGGTGGACTACTCACCTCGAACCAGGATGTTCGAAAGGGGAAAGGGGTAAAAGGGGATACGAAGTCGTACCCAGGAGCCTCAGTCAGAAAGACAGCACTGGGACTGCGAGTCGTCAGGAGTCACTTCGCCTGTCAGTATCTCTCAGAAGGCGACGTGATCTGACTATTGAAGTACCGATGGAGTCATAGGAGCGAATCCACAAGGATAGAAATGACAAACAAATAGGGCAGGAACTTACGTTCGAAAGGGCAGGTCGTCTACTCCTCATACATACTCCGACATACTCCCATAGATCCCCGAGCACCCGAAGACCAACGCACCCTCGTTACTCTGCGTCGCTTGCTCCCTTTCTCACAAATAAGTAAAGCACTTCCTTCCTGAGCTTGTTCACGGTCGTACCCTTCTTAGGCTCTGCTACACTTCTTCAGTCGCTCTTTATCGCCTCCGACGAAGTTTGACCACCTGAGATCTGTGAATCTCAACCTTGTCAAGGGTAATGCGCCGTTGCTACGCCTCCGAGAGCGCCGCTCCATCCCACCTCTCTCCAAAAGGCTGCTGATCCCTTCTTTCGGAAACCTCAGAACTCTCGTCCATACCGTCTCCTGTTCTCGCTGCTGTTCCTTCGCTCGAGCACAGATCAAATCATCACGTCAGCTCTGGAGTACTCCTAACCACTCCATCCATCCTTCTTTACCCCAACGTTACTCTTTACCTTTCCTGAGGCTTTACCTTTACTTTACCTTACCTAACTGTAGCCCTTCTTCATACTTCAGTACACTCACAACCTTGATCACTCGTCTAGCTTCTCGGCGGCATGACGCCATCCGATTCCTGCGTAAACACGCGTTTACCGACGCGCCGTTACGACCGTTTTATTTTCACCCTCAGGAATCTTAAAAATACACAAGAACGAGCATATTAGAAATAAAAGTAAAGATAAAGGTATTTCGGGACCCTAAAGTCCATACCATAGTGATAGGCCTCTGGGTACTCACACAGCCTGCCGAATCGAGAGCTGATCGATGAGGACAAGAAGGTTTTGGGGTGGGGGCGAAGGGCGAAGGGCGGCGAGAGAGGGAGAGGAGTCCAGGTCCTGGTATGCGGTCGTGATCGTACGCGTATGTGGGATTCCTGTCTTATTTTCGTATGTATGTGCATGCAAATGATCGTGAAAGCCGCACCGACGGGTTATCGTACCGACGGACATCACCGCCATCATGCGTCTGCGTCAGTGGGTTGCACATTGAAAAAAAGTTACCCGATGGAGAAAAGGAAAAAAAGGTTGATGTTGGACACAGAGGCTCGGGATAGGTTGACATGCTGGGCGTACGTTGAGGCGAACGACGAACGTTTGAACGTCGAGACCACGGTGGTCGCGACTCCCGTCTCTCCCCGACACCTCTGGGAGCGGAGTGGGGCTCGGGGTTGGGAGGACAACTCGGTCTGAAGTGATGAAACATGAAGACGAGTATAGAGCATGAGCCAAGAGCCAAAGAAAAAACGACAGCGCCGCCGAGAGCCTAGAGAGAGTCCTCAGATCCAGAGAAACGCACCAAGCGTCAGAAGAAAGCGCAAAGTGGACAGATAGCGCGTAGCTAGTCATCAAGGCCTCAAGCTTGAAGCTTGAAGTTTGAAGCTCAAAGAGGAATCCAGGCGCAGTAGACGCATGAACGGGCGGGATTCCATCCAGATTAGGTCCAGCCCACACGATATCAGTTGCTCTTGAGTTATCCAGAGCGTCAAAGGCCATTTCCGAGTTCTGTAGATATGTATACTGTAAGGTAACCGAAAAAACCGGAGAATACGATGGGGTCCGTCCAGCGAAAAAAAAACTTCCTTCTCTGACATGTTGGAGCGCTCGGATTATCTCTGTATTTCATGTGGTGGATTGAGATTCCTCATGCATTGGAGAAACCGTAGTATAGTAGCCGAAAATGACACCTTTGAGCCAATACCGCACTGACGGTCTGGATTCACTGCGCGGCGCCCAGTGGTAGTACGTGCTATAAGCGGCGGTGGTAAGTGTATTCATTACATCATGCAAGCAGTATGCGAGACCAAAAATAACCTTGTCGCATAAGAGTTTTTCAACGCCTGTTGAGATGGCATTGAAATCCGAAAGCCTGGGACGGAATGAAGAAAAAGCTGAAGTGGGCGGTAAAGTCAACCACGAAACCCTGAATACACACAATGACGCACGCCAAGACGAAGAGCCCACTACACCGACTGTAAATGTGTAACCTATATTTGTATTCACTGAGCAAAAAGGGTTCATCTACGTGGCCTGGAGTCAGTTCTCAAATGCAGAGAAGTACTTGGTGACTCAGCTGAAAATTGAGGGCCCCAGGAATAACGGCGACCTCCAAAAGCACCATTGAAAGGTGAGAAATGAAAGAAGCTCCAAGATCGCCGTTCGATATTCAATCTTCAACCGCCATATTCAATACCCAATGCTGAATGTGAACAGTCGAACGCCCATTAGCCTTTGTCGATCGGCAGGAACCAAGATGAAGAGAAAGTCGAGTCGGGGCGCCCCGAAAGCGTCTGAATCCCGACGCTTCGGGAAACCCCTCCCATTTTGAAAAACAAAGAGTCTGCCCATACTAAGCGAACGGGAACTAAGGGTGCATGCACCCACAAATATCAAACCTACAGGGAACCCAGAGCATTTTCATTTCTCAGAAAAAGATCTGTAATGTGGATTGAGATTCCAATGTCGGAAGTACTAGGTGGCCATGCGCTCTATATTCCAACGGCGTTTACTCGCTCTAAGAACGGAAGGACGTTGGGAGGAGTGGCGTTGATAACCACTAAGTGTCGTTCAGATTGTCTCTCATGATCGACTGCTCCCACCTTGGTACGTATGTATTGAGGTAGTGAGGCCTACTCGGTGAGTTGGGCCGATTTTTCGGATAGATAGGTCGCAGCTTTATTCGCGTAACAACTTAAATGCCACGGCCGTAAGGAGCGTGAGAGCCGTGTCCCGAACGGTAAGGAAAATCCTGCAATGGATGAAAATCCCAAGGGAGGCATGATAGTCTATACGCGACGAGGGCATACAGAATTGGATACTCACTCGTAGGCGTAGGAGGGATCATCACAATACAAAGTGGATTGACTTGGGGTTCTCGCCAAGCCCAGGGGAAAATGGATGAGTGGAGAAGCCGCTTGTCGTTGCGGTTGCGAACATGCGTGGTATAACGCCTGCGTATCAGTGTGTCGCTTTTGCACATTCTTCCTCCCTTTCGCGAGAACTTGTGATCTTCTAATATTGCCGATAAGAAGGGAGCAAGTGGGAGCAATATCCCAAACACTTTCTTGATGCGAGGTAAATTTAGAGACGGTGAACACTTGGATATTGGTATGGCGGAGCTGGAGCTGAGGCGATCGCTACGGCGAAAACGGGAGTGGGCGACGATACCGGCGGAAGGGGGTGTGAGGCTGGGCTATACCAGACTGGGAAATGGACTCAATTGAGCTTTGCTTGACGAGCGGTATTGAGCGAGCACGGAGCAGACACGGTCAACAGATACAGAATGGGGATTGCATTACGCTCGAGAGAGGGCAGACTGAGGCCGGCCCGACAGAGAAGTTGACATGGTAGTACTATAGTACAACCTGCTAGCGACATCGTTGACAACCCAATCCAGGCCGGCCACGAGGTTTTCGCCGGTGACAGCACTGCATGACAAGATCTTCCAGCGATGGGTCGTTATCGAGCGAAGGTCGAGTGCCTAAAGATGGCAAGGTCAGTGGGTAAATTTCGCAAGAGGCCAACAACCGATGGTCATGGCATCCTTCTCTCTCCTGTCCTTCTTCGTCTCACCAGAAATCGGCAAAGGGTGAAACTCACATCGCGAATCTCCACATCAGTCATCGACCCCTGAATATCTTGTTTGTTAGCGAATACAAGTAGCGATGCGCCAGCAAGTCGCTAATGGTGGATCGAAAAAGGGGTAGAAACACGCTTGAATCGGATATTTCACGGGAGGAGTCGTAGCGTTATTATCGTACTCACATCTTCAAGGAGTAGACTGTGCAGTTCGTCCCTGCAATCCTTCATACGCATACGATCGCCCGAATCGACGACCCAAACCAATGCGTCGGTCTGTTCAAAGTAATTGCGCCAATATGGGCGAAGAGTCCGTTGACCGCCGACGTCCCCTGTCCTCTCGGAAGAGCGCGTGAACTGAAGTCGCGAGGTACCATGGGTAGCCGGAAGATGCGATGCTTACAGATGTTCAATGTGTACCTAGGAACTTGTCATCTGAGTCGGCTGCGTAAAACGAGTGTCAGAGCTAGGAAGGAACTTCTGCTTACCGACCATGGGAAAAGGTTTTGATATTGAATCCGAGAGTGGGACTAACAGACATGATGTCTTCGTTATTGAGTTTCTTCAAGATAGTCGTCTTGCCCGCGTTGTCAAGGCCTCTATTCGCTAACATCAAGCAGAGTCCTGAGATGGCGTAAAGTGATGGAGCCATACAGAAAGAGTAGTCTCATCTCCCTCTCTTTCTCCTTGTTTTTCCTGATGATTGTGAGGAGCCCCATCACTACTGAACGCGATGTTGAAGTTGAAGCCAAGAGAGCAATGTAAGCGCCGAAGATCAAACAAACGATCGAAATTATTATCTTATCTACTACCTGACTTACATAACATGTTGATCGATATTCTGCAAACGGGACCGTAACGAGAGTCATTTATCCCTTCACTGCCTACTTTCGCTTCGTTCCTCCATATCTATCACCAGCCACAATGCCGCCAAAGAACAAGGGAAAGAAGGGAAAGAAGGGAGACGACGACTTTTGGTGGGCTATCCGATCGTACTTTGGTGTGAACATATCTTGATGAGTTTGGGATCTAGGGAAAAGGCCGGCGAGTCTGTGGCTAACAACAACGCCGCTGCCAGTGGTGTACCGTCTGATGATGAGGCACCAAAAAACAAATCAAATAACTTTGCGGGCTTTGCTGCGCTTAGTATGGACAATGGCCCGGAAGAACCTGAGGCAGACGAAGACTTTGGTGGTTTAATGGTGCGTGTGCACACCCCACGTCGTTCGAATTGTGTTGCTAATGAAATTACACTAGTCAGCGATTAAAGCATCGTCAACTAAGAAAAAGAAAGACAAGAAGAAGAACAAGTTCGAACTTGATGATGACATGTATGCAGAAAACGGAGACGCCCAAGCTACCCCAACATCCAAACAAGCGGTCGAAGTCACTGCTGATGACCTAGCCGATGAAGAATGGGGCCCCGTCAAAGACAAGGGAAAGGGTAAGAAGGGAAAAGCCAAAGGCAAAGGTAAAGAAGCACACGATCCCAAAGAGACTTCCGCTTCTCCTGCCCCAGGTAAGTTGACAGTCGCTCTCTTTTGTTTGAAGACCGGTTTCTTAACAGATCTACTAGTCCCCGAGCCCGAATCTCAAGAAGCACCGGCAAGTGCTGTGCCAGCTTCGCCAGCTGTTGGCGCAGACGAAGACGACGAACCGACGACTAAGGTGCTGTCGAAGAAGGAGAAGGAGAAACTAAAGAAAGAACGCGAAAAGGTGACTTGATCGCTACATATTACGATACGCTCTCTGGCTAAACACGTCCCCATGTCTCTCCATTCTAGGCTAAAAAGAAGGCACAAGCCGCGGCTAAGAAAGCAGAGGCTGGCGAGGCTGCTCCTACCCCAGAGCCGCCTACGCCAGCTGCCACGGCCCCTCCGCCTGAAGATGGCGGCGAAGAGGAGGAAGAAGCAGGGGGAAAAGCTGACTCGAAGAAAAAGAAGAAAAAGAAAGCGAAGAAAGACGACGAGGCCCCTGCGCCCGCGCCCGCTGCGACTACGAAGAAGAAGGGCGGCATTAGCGCCTTGAAGGCTATGATGGAGGAGAAGAAGAGGATAGAGGAGGAAGCGAGGCGACGTGAAGAGGAGGAAAGGAAGAGAATTGAAGAGGAGGAACGTAAAGCTGAGGAGGAGGAACGGAAGAAAGAAGAGGAAAAGCAACGGCGAAAGGAGAAAGAAAAGGTATCGGTGTTCACACCATCTCCGTTAATGAAGCTAAGCTAACTCAAGGTTATCTTAGGCCAAGCGGGAGTTGGCTCGCAAGGAGGGTCGTTTACTTACAAAGAAGCAAAAGGAGGAGAAGGCCATTGCAGAGTTGCGCAAGCAAGCTTTATTGCAATCAGGCGTTCAAATAGAGGCCCTTCAACAACCTGCAAGTGGAGGTTCCAAGAAGATCGTTTATGGCAACCGGAAGAAGAAAGGTCCTGCAGCAAAGGACTCATCTCCCGCTCCCGAATCACGGCCAGAGTCGCCTGCACCTACGCCGCCGCCAGAGACTCCCAAAGAAGGATCAGTTGCCGGAGATGACGATGTAAAGGACGATTGGGACGCTAGTAGTGAGGACGAAGCCAAAGCAGCCCCAGCGAAACCCGCTGAGGGTGTCAAAGACGATTGGGATGCATCCAGTGATGATGAAGATGCCAAACCTGCTCCTGCTCCTGCCCCAGCCAAGGCCAAAGGTATACACCGTGCTCCTTTATGACGACCCAGGGTTTCAACTCATATTGTATTCAATGTAGCTGAGCCTAAAGCCAAAGAGACAGCCTCGCAGAAACCCGGTAATCAAGCGAAATCGTCTCCTGCTACTCCTGCTGCGAAGGCCGCTACCCCTGCCAGTAAGCAACCTCCCGTAACAACGGCCCAGGAAGAGAGTTCGGAAGAAGAATCAGATGATGAAGACGGCTCTGACGATGACTCTGATGACTCTGATGATGATTCGGAGGATGATTCGTCTGAAGACGAGGAATTGACTCGAACCCAGCAATTAGCTGCTCAGCGGAAGGCGGAAGCCGCTGAACGTCGTGCTAAAGCACATGAAGCCGCGTTGGCTGCTAGGAGTAAAGACAATCTCCGAAGCCCCATCTGCTGTATCCTGGGACACGTCGATACCGGAAAGACGAAGCTTTTGGACAAAGTGAGTGATATCGCATTATCTGTCCTGAAGTTCCGCCTAATGCGTGGAAAAGATTCGACAAACAAACGTGCAAGAAGGCGAAGCAGGTGGTATTACGCAGCAGATTGGTGCGACTTACTTCCCGGTTGAGGCCATCAAAACCAAGACTGCTGTGATGAACAAAGTACATCGCTATAACACTTGTTCTCTAACCTTCGCTTATTTTAACTTGCTTAGGATGGAACGCAAGAGTACAAGATTCCCGGTCTTCTCATTATCGATACCCCTGGTCACGAATCTTTCACGAATTTGCGGTCTCGTGGCAGTTCGCTTTGTAACATTGCCATTTTGGTCGTCGATATCATGGTACGTATCCTTCGGGCTATGACCGGTCCGTACTCAACCACGAGTATTACAGCATGGACTGGAGCCTCAAACATTGGAGTCCCTGCGTTTGCTACGCGATCGTAAGACACCCTTTATTGTCGCCCTCAACAAGGTCGGTTTTCGTCCAGTTCGCCGGTTCGTTTGCACCCTTATAATGATGTCGTTTCTAGATCGATCGTCTATACGGCTGGCAGGCAACCCCTGACAACGCTTTCCGGGATTCCTTGGCTCTCCAACCTCGTTCTGTTCAACGCGAATTTGAAGACCGTGTGCAGAAGACGATCCTTGCATTTGCCGAGGAGGGTTTGAACGCCGTTCTCTACTATGACAACAAGAGCTTTGCTCGTAATGTCTCTTTGGTGCCGACGTCTGCCATCACTGGTGAAGGTGTGCCGGACATGATAATGCTGCTGGTGAACCTGACGCAGCAGCGTATGAGCGACCGCCTGATGTACCTGTCCGAACTCGAGTGTACGGTCCTTGAGGTCAAAGTCGTGGAAGGTCTCGGTACTACCATTGATGTCGTCCTCTCCAACGGTATCCTACACGAAGGAGACAAAATCGTGGTTTGTGGCTTGAACGGACCTATCGTCACCCAAATCCGTGCTCTCCTGACGCCACAACCGCTTCGCGAACTTCGGGTTAAGGTGAGATCCATCTTCAAATTCCGGTGTTACAACCTAACCTAACCTAACTATTCCATACCAGTCAGCTTATGTGCACCACAAGGAAGTTAAAGCGGCTTTGGGTGTTAAAATCACTGCTCCTGATTTGGACAAGGCTATTGCTGGCTCCCGGCTTCTCGTCGTCGGTCCTGATGATGATGAGGACGATCTCAGAGACGAGGTTATGTCTGATCTTACTTCCCTTTTGAATAACATCGACAAATCCGGTCGGGGTGTCTGTGTTCAAGCAAGTACCCTTGGTTCGCTCGAAGCACTGTTGGACTTCCTCAAAGCTAGCAAGATTCCCGTCTCCGGTATCAACATTGGTCCAGTACATAAGAAGGATGTCATGCGCTCTGGGACAATGTTGGAGAAGGCAAAGGAACTGGCTGTCATCCTCGCATTTGATGTTCCTGTCGATAGGGATGCTGAAAGATTAGCCGAAGAAATGGGTATCAAGATCTTCAAAGGTTCGTCCCATACGACCGGTCGCACTTGCTTCGTTGGTATTAACCCAAACTTCTTAGCCGATATTATTTACCATCTGTTCGATGCTTTCACGGCGTATAACGCAGAGATTACCGAAGCGAAGCGACGAGACGCCGCACCACAAGCCGTGTGGCCTTGTCGATTGAAGATCATCGCCGCTTTCTGTAAGCGGGACCCGATCATCCTCGGTGTCGATATTTTGGATGGTAGTCTTCGCATCGGCACGCCGCTGGCTGTTGTCAAGGTCGACCCGGTCACTCAGAAGAAGGAAATCCACGAACTCGGAAAGATGTACGTCGAACGCGTGGTATTTTGATTGTCGTGATACTGACCTCGGCACAGTACTTCCTTGGAGATCAATCACAAAGCTCTTGACGTGAGCCAATCTCTCTCCTTCGTCTTTCGTAAATTATGTTGACACGTCTATTGTAGATTGTCAAGAAGTCGCAAGCTGGTGGAGGTGTTGCTGTGAAGATTGAGCATGCTGTGTACCAGTCATCGAAAATGTTCGGGCGACACTTCGACGAGAAGGATGAAATTTACAGCCGCATCACGCGTCAAAGTATTGATGTATTGAAGGTGAGTTCTTCTGTCTGCTGAATCCAAGAAACCATCACTCAACCTAACTTTATCGTGCACCTCCATAGGCTTCTTTCAAGGCCGATGTTTCGAATGAAGAATGGATGTTGATCAAGGCTCTGAAACCTGTGCGTCA
Organism: Pleurotus salmoneostramineus; assembly: GCA_002583695.1. Taxonomy (NCBI): domain Eukaryota; kingdom Fungi; phylum Basidiomycota; class Agaricomycetes; order Agaricales; family Pleurotaceae; genus Pleurotus; species Pleurotus salmoneostramineus. The sequence goes on from BEWF01000458.1 coordinate 102,217, forward strand.
TGCATCCCTTTTTACGTTACCCTCATCGTTGGCTTACTCGCGTCGTTGCACAGCGCTTCGGAATTCAGTAAATCAAAATCAAGGATCTGTATCATCGCTCTGTAAACGTCATTCATCATCAAAGCACATTGTATCTGTAGACATCTAATACGCCTAATGATCCCGACATGTTGTACTCACACACACTCCAAAAGTACTGTCATCTATAAAAAGCCGCATTGCTCCCTCAAAGACAGCCTAGTCCGAGTCTGTGCCAGGGAGTTCCTGCAACAGGTCCACAAGGACCTAAAGGCGGCATCAATTCAAGAAGTTCACAGCCTCGACCTCATCAACGTAGGACAGGATTGGGACAGGATATTGAAGATTCTTGAAATTACACATCCTTCATCTAGTACACGACTTACCGTGTCTATCGGGGCATCATGCTCGTCGCCAGCAGATTATTGATTCGAAGTATCTCCAGTGCCAGTTCCGTTGCTATTCCGGCATGACTCTTTCAAGCTTCGTAGTTGACGCTCAGGTGTCAGGCCAAGGTCAGCGGCGCAACACTACCCTGCAAGGACAAGGCACGCTTGAATCAATTATGAATACGATTGGAGCAAAGTCCACGCTGTCCAACTCCCCACAGAGCAGACTGCTTATATAGACGTCCGTTTCATCCCCCAGGTTGACATTGTTCACCTCTGCCAATCACCTCTGCCAACGGACCAAGGAAAAGTCTACCTGGCGACTACGTACCGAAGGCTTGATCGATAGGACGACGTAGGTGAGCTCACTGGTAACTACTCGTGAACCGAACAACTCACAGACTCCTGCTTCAGACAATAGTGAAAGTTGAATTGCAGAGGCGAATTCATTGATCAGATCAATCTCTCCAGGTGAGTGACTGCCAAGCCTCCGTTTTCTCTTGTCGCGGCAGTACAACTTTCTGACCCTCGTTCTTGGCAGGATGTATCCTACTTCCTCATCTAAGCCAAAGGCCACTGGAGGAGGGGAAGGCCAAAGCCGTGCGCAATTACTCTATGCGAGCTACATGCAGCCCTCAGCCAACTCGGCTAGCCAAGCTACTGCTTCGTCCCCTCCTCCACCGCCTTCACCTCTCTCACCTCGACCAGAGGCTCGCTCGTCTTCCCCCAAAGCCTCATCACGGCGACTTTCTAGTCCTCCTGCACCGCGTCAGGAAGCTCGTGGCTTGGATCCGTCAAGGTCGATATTACCTGCTACCATCGCGTTTGATCACGCAGCAAACAACCCTGGAGGACGTCGCGCTGCCGACGAACCTCCCCCAAGTTCTTTTTATAACTCTCGTGCCTCGGTCGCTCGACCGATGGGAGGTCGGCCATCTTCTTCCGGGGGTTCATTTACACAACCCCGTCCATCTCATTCAGGTCCGCTACCGGGAGCTCCTCTACAGCAACAACCCCAAGGGCCTACACCTTTGCACAGAGGTCACTCGTATGCCGGATCGACATCTTCCGCACAACCACCTCCACAACATAATCACCATAGATCGGCGACAGACTCGTTTACTCCGAGCTCATGGACACCACCGAATGCTCAGGCGAATACTCAACCCGATCAGAGAGCTATTTACTCCGTGGCTTCGCACTCTCAGTATCAACCTAGTAGCGTTGATAATACTCCTCAAATAAACCAACTTGGGAGTAGCGGCTATACGTTACCGTCGCCTGTGTCGGCAGCTTCAGCGTACGCACCCCCACCACTCAATATCGCGTCCCCGCCTCCACTCCAGACGCCAACTTCCTCCTTCTCGTCACCACCATTGTCGCCGCCTCCTCAGACACCTCCTGGTGTTCCCTTTCAAACCACATCGCCACCTCTACAACCTGGCGTGGCACCCGGCCAGCGCGGTGTTGTTCAGGACGTCGGCAAGGCCGTTGCTCAAACAGTCGGCTCTACCATGGGCAAAATGGCGATCAAAGCTGTACTCGGCACTGTCGGGCTTGGTGTCGTCGGGGACCTCTTGGGAGATGTCGCAGGGGATGCTTTGGCTGACGTAGGGGCTGAGGCCGCCGCTTCTGCGTTTACCGGAGAAGAGGGTGGCGGCCTGGTCGACGCTTTCGCTGGCGGATCCGCGTTCGATCCAACTGCATATCTTTCTGGCCTCTCTGGTGGAGGAGGATCAGATATATCTAGTCTCGTCGATGCCTTCTCCGGTCTTTCGACGACAAGCCAACCGAGCTACTATGATCCCTCGTCTGCTGCATCCAGTACGGACATATACACTCAGATCATGCAGAACTACCAGGCTCAATCACAAGCCATCGCCGATCAATACGCAAACAACATGAGCTCTATTAATTCTGGCCAAAACGACTACGGAACCAATTCATTCACAGACCAAATGCTTCAAATTGCCCAAGACTACCAAAAGCAACAACAAACCTATCAACAACAATTTGCTCAAGCCTATCAAACCAATTTACAGAACCAAACCCAAGCTACGCAAAATATCATGCAGCATTACCAAGCCCAACAACAGGCCTACATGAAGCCTTACCAAGATATACTGAATGCGCAGGCGCAGGCATATCAACAGCCTCCCCGACCCCCGCAACACCAGTCTTCGTTTCCCAGCACCACTAATGCTAATAACTATCAGAGGCCTCCGCACGCACAACCATATGCCTCCCACCATACAGCACCGTACTCACATGGAACCGCTGGGTATGGTGCCCACCCTCATGGTCGCCGTTAAGCCTTCGTTCCCTTCTTTACTTTCATAGACATTTTGCGTTCGGGAATTTGTAGTGTGTCGTTGTACCTCAATTATACATTGTTTTATTTATCAGATAAGATAATATTCAGCACGTGAATTTTGAGCTAGCCAATCGGGACAGGTCAATTGATCAGCCGAGTCCTCCGCTTCCCCGCGCCGGGTATTCATGAGGCTTGAGAGAAGCTGATCAACGGCTTCAACACCAACCATGACCTCCAAGCAGCTCAAGGAATACACTCGGGAAGAAGTCGCGAAGGTGCGTCTTCATTTGCGCTGAGCATGAGCCCTGATCTCCTAACAGGCTTGCAGCACAACCGTGAGGGCGATCTGGTGAGTGCCTAGGACCCCTGTAGCTTGGGGACACTCAGCTGACCTTTGGCATCGTATTAGTGGGTTGTTATTGACGCAAAGGTTTATGATCTTTCACGTTTCGCGGATTTGCACCCTGGAGGACCAACTGTTCTGTTCGCGGAGAGCATTGGTGAGGGGTATTTGAGGTCACATACGACACGCTTCTGACACGGAACACACGACTGTAGCTGGCCAGGACGCGACCCAGGCTTTCTTCGGACTACACAGACATGAAGTCCTACTACGACCACAATACAAGCGCCTCCAAATTGGCACGGTAACGGGAGAGGAAGAGGTCATCAAACCCCCTACACCCGGGTCACTCTCGGCAGTCCCCTACGCCGAACCAACATGGTTATCGAAGGGATACTTTTCGCCGTACTACAACGATAACCACAGGAAATTCCAAAAGGCCGTTCGTACGTTTATGGAGGAGGTCATCCGTCCCGAAGCCATCAAATGTGAAGACAACGGAAAACGGATATCCCAAGAGGTTATTGACAAAATGAGGTGTGTAGTTTGACTCTTTCAATGAGGTAGTGGCCATTTATCATAGTTGATGCAGTGAAACCAATGTCATTGCCATGCGTCTTGGCCCGGGGAAGCACCTGAAAGGTCGTTCACTCATGGGTGGAATCGTCAAGCCCGAAGAGTTCGATTATTTCCATGAGGTATACCCCTGCATCACGCACCTATCCGTCCTCCTATCCCCTAGCTCAACGGCTTTCATAGATGATAATAAACACCGAGCTCGCCCGTTTTGGTACTCGAGGAGTCGTTGACGGTCAGTTACTTATCTAGAGTTTATGTGCAAGCGATGCTAATTACCAAGCACACAGGGTATTCACGCACTTCTTCGCTACATGATGCCATGGCTGACTGTCCCATAGATTGCTCAACGGAATGGTCATCTCCTTACCCCCTGTCCTCAACTATGGCTCGCCCGAGTTACAAGCTCAGGTCGTCCCTGACGTGCTTTCAGGGAAAAAGTTCATTGCTCTTGCTATCACGGAAGCTTTCGCTGGGAGCGATGTCAGTGGCATTCAGACCACCGCTGTTCGCGATGGAGACTACTGGGTCATTACTGGAACCAAGAAGTCTGTCTTCATCCCTCACATCTCTCGGTTCGCTAACCAAACTCGCACAGGTGGATAACAAACGGAACTTTTGCTGACTACTTCACGACTGGTTGCAAAACCGAAGTGAGAATCGACCTCGCAATATTGTGAAGTTCATACTTATACCATTTTCAGACTGGATTCACCGTCATTCTCATTCCTCGAGTAGAAGGTGTCTCAACAAAGCCAATCAAAACGGCTTATTCGTCTACGGCCGGAACCGCCTACGTTGTCTTCGACAAGGTTCGTTTTCTTGGTTCAAGCTTTTTCAGTACCCTCCTGACACCTCTTGTGTAGGTCCGCGTTCCCATCTCCCATACACTCGGTAAAGTCGGCGCAGGAATGTCAGTCATTCTGACCAACTTCAACCATGAGCGTTGGATGGTCGTCTGTACCAGTCTTGCTGCTCAGCGCCTTGTGGTTGAAGAGTGCTTGAAGTCAGTCTTTTCTTAAAACCCGTCTCTTGGATCGGCTCACTCAACCCTGCACATAGGTGGGCAACGCAGCGATACGTCTTCGGAAAACCCCTTCATGCCCAGCCTGTCATTCGTGCAAAACTTGGACAAATGATTTCCCGAGTCGAAGCTTGCCAGAACTGGGTGGAATCAGTCACATACCAAATGAACAATGTGAGCTCTTCTTTCCTGCTCGTCTTTGACATCTATCACCAACTAAACTCCGTGCATAGATGACATACGATGAGATGTCTAGCAAGCTCGCTGGTCCGATAGGTCTCATGAAACAGTGAGTCGTACACTAGGTACTCCCTACTTCTAGTTTTCTTACCTCTACTCTAGATTCGTCTCTCGGACTGCACGCGAAACTGCCGAAGGTATTCACTCTCAAAAGAAATCCCAACGTATCTAATTCCTCAACGTCCCACCTTTAGATGCCACGCAAGTATTCGGTGGAAGGGCCTTGACTGTGACAGGAATGGGTAAAGTCATCGAAAACGTATGTCATCTTACGCTTGCGATTGGAATTTATTATCTCAAAGGCGTCCCTTTTAGTATCACCGTACTTCCGGATACGACGCTAGTGAGTTACCCTCCTTTAACACCATTGGATATCACGTACTTACATATGGGTATAGTTCTTGCTGGGGCCGAGGATGTCTTGGGTGATCTAGGGGTACGGCAAGCCATGAAGAAAATGCCTCAGGATGCACGGCTTTGAAATAGCAACTATCTGCAATTCAATATCACTCGTTGTGCTGCTTTCTTTTTAAATTATACTGCTCACTTACTCAGAAAGCGACGAGTCCTCAAGGAGCAAATGCCCTGAAGGCCTAGCCTCATTCGTTATCTGCCCAAAGCAGGTTCAGCGACAAACTCACGTGCCCATTTACTTCCAAGTTCTTAAACCCTTTCTCCTACACTGTTCTGGAACCATGATGCAAGGCTTCCGCAAGATTTACGAATAGAGTTTTCTTAGACTCAACTTAGACTTCGAATCCGAGCCATGCCCTCGGTTTTCAATGAGCCCTTAATTGAACCCATTTTCGAGGACCTTCCGTTCCCTGGTGACTCGGGAATTCAGTTCCTCCCCATGGCTAACCTAGAAAGAAGGTGTGTACAATTGACTCCTACGTTTCTCCGTGAAGTTCTCTTCCCAGTCACTGAATCCAATCTCACCAAGTTTGTCGAGTAAATCTAAGAGGCGATGCACACGCCGGCGAGTGGCCTCCATGTCACTTTCGACTTCGGAGCCATTTTCACAGAGAAGATAACCCTCGAACACGCTAGGATGGGAAATTTAAGGGTGTTCTATTATCGAATTCAATAGACGTCATGGTCATGTATTACTCATTGGAAAATGCGTGGGCTTCTGAGGAACACGCACTCGCGGTTTGTTTCAAGCGATTACTCGTCAGAAAGGAAGATGGGACCGCGATGCAGAACCAACCACAAAACATCCACGCACGTCGACCATGACTTCAGCTCGATCCAGATATCCCGGGGGCCGCGCAAGTTGATCCACGCCAATGTGTCGGCCACATACTTATGTGCCAACATAGAGTACTCAATCCACCACGGCAAGGAGCGGATACCAATCCGAGCTTATCCAATCCGCACTTCGGCGGATGACTAGTGGTTAAGCAAAGCAAGTCATAACATTGGCCGGCCGTAAGAAGTAGTAGCACAGAGAGAGATAGTTTACAAGACATGCATAACGAAACAGATCGTAAGGACGAGCAGATGCACAGTACCGTAAGCGAAGGTAGGGCGTTTCAACGTAGCGGCTGCATTGGAGGTGTCACTTGGAGAAGGTGCAGGTGTGTTGACCGCAGCTTCAGATGTGACACCTGCATTCGAGGGAACCAAAGTCGAAGTTTCACTGACAGTGACACCGCTGGCGGAAAGGGATGGTGGAGCGGTGGCACTTGGACTAGATATGGGTAGAGACGCAGTACCCGAAGAAGCCGAGGTGACCTGAGAAGAAGGACTTAGGGCGGCTGAAGACTGTGGGATTGGAGGAGAGGAGGACGCAACGGGGGTGATTTCTCCTGTGGCTGAGGGTCTCGCACTGGAGGGAGGTAGGGACAACGTTTGCGATCGGGTGATTGTAGCCGATGTGCTGAGAATGTTACGATTGGCGTTTTGCCCGGGGAAGGTTAACTTGGATATCGGCTGGTCGGCCCTCGAGCAAGCCGCAAACAATGCTGTGTGTTTCATATCAGGAAGAAGTAAGCTTGGTGACTCCTGGTTTTAGCTCACTATCAAAAGCAGCTTGGTACGGCGCGAAGTTGGTCAATTGGATTGACCGGGCAAAGCACTCCACACAGTCGGAGTAAGCGTTCTCAAATGGTGCATTGCAACATTTGGAAACAGAACATTGCTACAGTGTAGATGACTGTGAATATATTGGTACGATGTGTCTTGTCATGAATGACTCACCGAAGCGATGATAGTGTTGACAGGAATACAGGAGCCTGCACACTCAGCAGGAACATCCTGGCGTCGTATCAAGTAGCTCAGATGATCGTTGGGCAACACTGAGCAGACTGAGACCCCAACGGCCGCGAGAACGCTGACAACTCTCAGAAGCATGTTGTTACTGAGGCTCAAGAGACGACGTGGTCTGGGGCAACCTGTGTTGAAAAGCCCGACCTACGAACAGACTCTTTCTTGGCGGTGGGAACCAAGACTTCACTGGCCCTCGTGCTAACGATAGATGGGAACATTGCCTATATGACTATACATAGAGGAATGAGAAAATTTGATAGATGGAAGCGAGCAACATCAAAACGAAGACGTTGGGCTTGTGGACACTTCGCTTGGATGACTTGTGTAACGTAATTCAGTGCTTTGAGATGAGAATTTCTACTCTACCAGCGTCCGAGCCTTATCCGCCTAGTCTATTGGATCATTGGGAACCTTTGGCTTTATCTCAGTCTTCAAGACTCGGTTGGCTTTAGATTTTGGTACCGGGGCTACGAAGGTACAACATCATCATTTGAATCACTGAATTACCCACCATCACCGAAAATAACTCACCATTTGTATTCTCAGTAATGTAAAAACGACGTAGTATCATGATGGCTTCCTCACGAAGGTAGCCACTCGTAGCAGGGTACGCCGGGTGTTTGGGGTGAGGTAATCTACCGAGAGCTGATCAGAATGGTTTCCCAACATTGAGCGAAACGAGGAGGGACAGTACCTTGAATTTACCCCAAGCACACTCCCACAACCACCGAACCGGTCGTTTTCACAGCCAAAGAAGACCTCCTTGATTCCCAGCTGGCGGAGGGCTGAGGCACACATTATACACGGCTCGACCGTAACATACAGCACAGTATCCGATAGCGGGTAATGCAACCTGGCTTCCGCAGGTGTAAGGTTTGGATCGTCTAGGATACGGTCGATCGCCTCGAGTTCAGCATGCCGTGTGGCCTATCAGCTTCAATTGGAACGTATTCCCATTTGAGTGTGAATGGTCTGCTTGCATTGCGAAGTTCATTCGTTCTGTTCCTTGCTCTTGCGATAAGTTTTCCATTCCGAACGAAAACACATCCCACAGGAACCTCCCCTGCATCAAGAGCCTCCTGTGCCATGTTCATGGCCTCGCGCATCCATTTTAGATGTATATAATCATCATTTTCGACAGCATCAGCCATAAGCAGAGGGTATGAGATAAATGGAGAAAGGTGAGGTGAATGTGGGGATAGAGGCTACGAGATCGAGGAAGGGCGCTTATTACACTTACTTCCTCTAAGCACACGAATTGGGGTTCAAGCGGCGATGTACCACTAGCGACCGCCGTTGGCGCTTAGGTACCTTGCTTGCGGCGGTGTGACACTATTGAAGTTGAGGTTGAAAACTAGGATGTCAAATTACTGACGTACATGTTTGCTTTTCTACACTTGGGCAATATGCACCTCGCCTCCCAACCTACGGTTGTTCGGGCTCGGTGGAAGGAGGTTTGATGTCAGACTAGCCGCCTGACCCGTGCTTCGCACGGCGCAGGCAGCTAGAGCATACCGTGCACTTATAATACTTGACTTCTGACGCGTACTAAGACTTGTGACTCTGAGCAATCATGGACTGTGAGCCATACCCATCAATTTTATCCTTTCTACGCAGACGTAGATAGCCTACACAGTGCACAGTCAAAATGATGCTCGCGGTTACCGACCTCCTAATCACCTCCTTGACACCTCCGATTCAAAATCCGTGAAGAAATACAACACGGTACACCTACTTATGTGTCTCAATTTTTGGCCCTTTAATCCATCTCAGGCTCGCAGGCTGCGTATAGAGTATCGCAGTCGCTACGAATTGCTTCCAAGCTCAACCCTTGACATTTATATCACAAACTCAGCTTGGGATACGCTGTTAGTACACGCTAACAGTTACTCGCGTGCTGGTGTACTACTCATACCGTCATTCTAAGGATGCAGCCTTTTGGTAGCCTGAGGGTTTAATTCAATTTATCCCCGTGGTATGTAGCTATTTGCTTGCATTTCTCGCGCCGTCCTAGTATGTAAGCTTACATGGAGCACAGAGACTATGGGCTGACACCATTCCAACGCCGCTACGAACTTTCAGGCCGGAAGCTTCAAACCTCTTCAACTTGTCTTCAACGCAACTTCAGACTGTAACTTAGGAGTCATTCCCCTGAGTTGATGACCGTGAGAACATGGGATTCCACGCACAAATTGTGTGCGGCGTGCATTGTGGACGACGGAGGACCTTTCCCGTCGTACTTCTTGCTCCAGAGCAGAGCCAACTATCTGAAGAGACAAAGAAAAATTAAAGCATACATAAAAGACCGCGAAAAGAGAGAGAGAAAATTGCTTGTGAAGCTAGCGCTTATTGAACTGACCAATCAGATTATAGATTTGTGCAGGGTCCTTTGTCTCCGTGGGAAAAATCCTATGGATTTTATAATATAGATGTGATGTCCAAATGCGGCTGAGGTCTAGACCTTCCTGCGGCACTGGGAATCGCTAACGCCGAAGACAGTTCCCACACGTCCTATATATGGGTTTTTTGGGTATGGGGGGACCTTGCAAGCAAGGTAATTCTTTGGTAATTCTCCGGGTTGGGTTTGAGACCTCGTCTTCGCAAACAAGTTCATCCGAAAGGACATGAAAGAACGCACTGCTGCCACTGGGTGGATGTACCCCGCGTAACTATTCTAGGATAGATACGCTTCCTGACTTTAAGTGACTTTAATACGCCGACATAGACGATCATAAAACTCGCACGATAACAATGGGTCATATAAGGAGAGAAGACACAGCTACGCAGTTATTGACACACCGAATGACCGAAAGGGAATCGCAAATGAGCCCGAGGTATGGTATATGAATGAAGCTTGTAAGTTAGAGAAAGCATCGAGGCAAACTCCTGATTCATGATGTCCATGATATGATAGAAAAGCAAGCGCGGAAATGACAGATGAAGACGAGGTTCGCAGCAGGCGTCACATCAACTTACGAAGCACCGTCCTTGGCTACCCAACCGTTCGATTGGATCACAAACCACCACTTGTCAGCGGCTTCTTTGATCCTATGCGAATAATGAATCCATGGGTCGATTTCAAGGAGACGAGCCGAATGACTTACCTCTGATCAGTGGACTTGCCCGATCCGTGTCCGGCCTTCTTGTCTATCCTAATCAAGAGTGGGTTTGGGTTTAGAGGAAGCGTATGCTGCAACGTGGCAGCATGCTTGAAAGAATGCAAGGGTACAACACGATCGTCGTCTAGAAGGACGAAGTCTATCAGACCAACAAGGCAAATCAAAGGAAAGGGTCCACATACGATCGGCGGTCAACAGAATAGTGGGAGGCAAAACCCTATCTGTGGGCACGCTATGCAATGGGGAAATGGGGTAGATAAAGTCGAAGTCGTGGGGGTCACTTGGATTGCCATAGTCAGAAGTCCACGCTTTGCCTGAGGCACGTAAAATTGGAGTGGGAGGGATAGAGAAGAGAAGAGAAGAGAAGCAAATAGTCAGCCCACGCTTCCAATCGTAGAGCAATCTACCTTGGGACTCACCAATAGTGTAAAGGTGGAACTAATTTCAAATGATCAAATATGGCAAGTCAGCCCAAGATCGACTCGTTCATAAACGGAGGAATCTGACCTTGAGAAGATCCAAAACCCCTACTTCTGCAACGGCAGCCCCAAACGTGCCTTCAGGTGCGCGGTTCACACATGCTGCAACGAGAAGCCCTATAGCGCAGATGTGATTTAACATTAACCTCGTCATTCATTATGCTGAAGTAGTGTGACTGACCTCCGTTCGAACCGCCATTGATAGCAACTTTTCCAGGCGCAGCGTACTTTTCCTTCACAAGGTATTCCCTACAGACCCGTAAGTATGGAACTTCTATCATTTTCTCGGAACGTACGTCGCAGCGATGAAGTCATCGAAGACATTGACCTATTCACAGCCGCAATTAGCAAGGGGCTTCACACCCACAGGGAGACAAATCGGGGTAGCACACACCTTGCGCTCTCTAATTCCCTGCTGGTGCCACTGTTCGCCGAATTCACCTCCGCCCCTGATATTAGGGACCGCGAGAACCGCACCATACTTCTTCACCAAGGTCAACATGGCGGGACTGAAGAAGGGATCGATCGAAATCGTAAAACCACCGTAGCCATACTGAATAGCCGGTGCAGTCCCATCGAGCTTGGTGTCTTTGTGTCGCACGATGAACATGGGCACTTTGGTGCCATCCTTGCTCGGGTACCACACCTGGGAAGCGACAAAGTCACTGGGAATCAAGGTCGCTATAGGCGTCGTGCGGTAAATTGACCATCGCTTCGATTCGTCCGACTCGCTAAAGTCATAGCGACCGACCGTGCCTGGGGTGTTGAAACCAACCATCGTGACAAAGAACCAAGAGTTCTTCTTCTTCGCCCCGATAGTTGCAGCTCCAACGAAGTCCTTGGCAACCCGGGCGAGTTGCTCGCCCTTGCTGTTGTAAACGAAGACCTCATCTTTCACCTAGCGACGATAATGAGATGATGCTACGCGACGCATATCGACTGGAAGGTACATACATTTCGCTTGTACACGAGGACAAGTTTGTCACCGTCCACGGGCTTGATGGACACCAGGTTAGCATCTTTGTCTTCGGGGATCAAAACCTTATGTTCCCTCTTTGGGTCCGCAAGGTCAACAGTGATGATCTGGTGCTGAGGAGCATCCTTATTCGTACGCATGAAAAGCTTCGTGCCATCATTGGTGATGCTGACCAGACGTAAACCGTCTATTCGCAACACCAATGAACGAAAACGAGGACCCACAATTCATACTCAGCGTCAAACTCGTTGACGATCTTGTCCCATTTCATATTTGGCCCGATCTCATTTGCATGGAGATCGGACACCCATAATAGATTTTTCTGCAAGAAGCAAGAAGATCGGCCGGAAGTATTAGGGCGGAATAACTGAACATACCCTGGAAGTATCTTTGACCGTATACAAGGCCAAGTAGCGGCCGTCTTGATCTGAGACATCCACGCTCCACATCCACTCGGGGTTGACATCGTCCTTATGGACTAGGGTGTCTTCGGCTAGTATATAAAACGTGCGATGAGCGCGAAGCCCAAACCACGTAAAAACATGACTTACATTGGGGGGTATCAATGTGGTGATAACACAACATTGCGTTAACGTCGCCCTGTGTTTCTGTTCCAGCACTATCATCCGTAGCAAGCCCATGCGACTCGCGATCGGGGTAACGCTATTGGTAAGATATAATAAGAACATATACAACATCGTCATAGAAAAAAGTTACGAACATGATAGAAGAATCCTTTCGAATCGTGCGTCCACGCAATAGAGGAGAACTTGACAAAGCGGACTTCTTCGGGGAATCTCCCTTTGCCCGCCTCATGGGAGGGCCGGCTCCCGTCTGCATTCAAGGCAAAAGGGTTGCTAGTCGGTCGAACATAGATCGTAGAAAAGTCGCTTCCCTGGATAAAACGACAATTAGAAAAGCCTACAAGTAGCGCACTTGGCGAGAGAAAATTCGTGAATGTTCCTTACCGATAATGATATGCCGTACGCAAAGTATTTACCGCAGTGGGAGAATGACAAGTCCGCAAGCGCAGCAGTACCGTCGGAAGTTAGAAGGTTCGACTACGAAGGAAGAGAAAGGCCCATCGTAAGCCTAGACTGGCGAAGGAGGTCGTCTGTCTCTCACATCAAAGAACACTTCACCACAAGGGCCATCTTCTTTGAGAGGATCGGGAAGTTTCTCATCCTTGGAACGATACAAAACTAGCGTGGATCGTGAGTCTCCAATTCCTGATGGCGGTAGTGGTTATCTATTACGAACCTGGCTGGGCCTGCAACCCACTGTTGTAGAACCAGTACCAGCGATTTCCATGAAATCCGGGAGCGGAAAACTAAGGCGGCGATGAGTTTTTACATCTCCGCACGCGACCGCCATGTTCTCTACACTTACCTTTGGAAAGTTCGTATTCGCTCTGATCTCATCCTCAAGCTTCTGCCTTTCTGGATTCTGATCTAGGTATTCCCTTGTGAACTGTTCTTGTTCTGTGATCCATTTGTCCGTTTCGTCTGATTTCTTCTCCAACCATTCGTAGGGATCTGGAACACGAACTTGACCCTTGGATTCGCTGCTGTACACATCCACATGGTCGGAACGACGCGCTTGGGGGTAAGGACGGAGTTTTGGATCCCAAGCTGGAGACTTTGAGGCCGTTGCCATTGTTGTTCGTGTTCTGATGAACTTGGACGCGGGCGGAATAGACGGTCGGTATGAATAGACGGAAAATCTAGAAACTTGCAGGGGACGAGATGCACGGACGCGCAAGGAAAGAAGGAGCATGTGCAGCCCAGACGAGGGACTACCTATATAGGTGACATTTCGTGTCGGTGCTCATTGCGTTTTGGGGTTCCAGCGTTTTTCTGCCCCTATTTTTCGAGTTGCCAACATTAATCCTATCGATGAAACAGGGAACATAACTTTGTGGGTCACTTGCCCTTTTGCTCTTTGCCAATCAAGGTCAACTTTAATTTCTCACATACTTCGTTCCCCACTTTAATCAGCTTGGACACTGCGGCCGTTTGTACCCTCGGTCCGGCACGCATCAATACCTCCCGGTGTGGTACGTCTACCTGTATCGATAAAAACACACAAGCATCATTAATCGTTCAGCCCTCTCTAGTACCCGTAATGTTGGATGGAGAATGCGCTTGGGTTCTCGGTCATTCGCACCGACACGCTCACCAAAAGCTCAACGCCGTCCAAGGTCCTGCCGTTATATATACCGTTATCACAGCTTTCCATCGCCCATGATTTTGCAGCGATGACCCGCAATATTATATGTTCTCTGCCACTACCACACCTGAAAATGTGCACCGTCAGTGGCGCAACCTTGCCCTTATCCATGAACAGACTCAATACATCCGTCATTGTCTTGCTTTTCGAGACCTTCCCATCGGCGGCGAAGAAGGCCAAGGCTCGTGTCCATCAAGGTCACATCTATTAAATAAACTAGCTAACTACGACACACGGTCCACGGTAACCCTTGCGATAGAACATACTTTTTGGGTGGGTCGAACAACTACCGTCATCCCAAGAGAAAGTAACATGCGCGTGGCTCCCCCAAAGTGTGGTCTCACCTGGTCAAAAATACAGCAATGCCGTTAGAATCTTCCCCTTTGTAGAAAGTTCCAACCCAGACGTATTGCTCACCATGTCTCCCAACCTATATTTCCAATATAGGCGCGACATATGGCTGCTGCTTCAGAAATGCCTCGAGAAACTGGCGTTCCTTTTCTCGACTCAGAGCAATGACGATGCATTCCAAATCCTTCACGCTGCCGCTCCTCACAATCACCCCTTCTCGCATGAGCATTTCCAAGACCAACAGCAGCCATGTCTTAGGTGTAATGTCGTGCTCACGATTCTCTTGAACTGTCCCATAACTCCGTTTGAATACTCTGCGGCAACATTCATCAAACCGTCCTTCTTCAATGGGCGTGTAGCCCCCAATCTTGAAGTATGCTAGCGCGTTGATCTTCTTCGATTTGATACTCCCAGTGTCGATGTTCCTCACCGAATATTTCTCCGCAGTTCTTCCGCCGTGGTATTCATGCCATTGGTGCTGTATGACACCCCCATTGGAATCCAAGTTCATCAGGCTCCAGTGAAAGCGACCATTAATGAGAGGCTGAGTCACTATGTACAGTGCGCGCGGGTCGAGCCCATCCTGCTGTTGCTTGAGGCTTGCTGCTGCAACGAGCTGATTGCGCTGATCATTGCTGTTAGGAAATACAGAAATTCATCCAGGAAGCGACTACAGAAGTCTACGCCAATGCACTCACATAGATTGTCGTGTATCGTTTGATCTCGCAGGAGACATAGTGCCAGCAGTGTCCGTAGCCTGATCTGGTTGAGCGCAACGTTCCCCAAGCCCTTAGAAGATGCCCTAAAGCGTACGAATAAGCTTTTAACATTCACAGAGACAAACACACATTTGCATCAGGCTTCACATGTTCAACATGATGCACGGATGATGCACCGTGTTACCTAGCCGTGAGTAAAGTGGGAGGGTCCCCCTAGGCACGCTGCTTTCCCAAGGCTGGTGCCTATGTAAGTGCACAAGGACATGGAATATTGATGCCGAAGTTACACCATTACTGACACAATGGAATTCAAGGGCGCACGGCCTTCCGATACCTACCGCTAAGTGAAACTTCGGAAGTTCGTACGAACGCGGATGGTGAGAGCACACCAGTCCTGCAGGCAACGGTGGAATATTCCAAGTCAACGGGCAACTCTCAGTGCGTCGTAAGTGTACTTTAGCGAGGGGTAAACTATTACTTACGCCAATAATACGCTAGCACCGCTTCTGTGCGCAATCCTCTCGTGAAGACCCTGGCACGACGAGAAAAATGTCCCCTCAAGTTGAATTTAGCCGTCGGCCGTACAAAAGTGCACCCAGGGTAATAGGACTATCCGCAACTGTAAGTCTCCAGCTTGCACGAAATTGGCCGCTCGCACTGGCATGTGGGATCTGCCTCCATCCGCCACAGCAGTTGGGGTTGGAGAATCTATCCCGTGCGAGAGTTCGTTGAGGGATCCGGAGGATAGCGCAGAGTCGCGTCTTGGATTCATTCTGCCCAAACGACTGGACCCCAGGATTCACCGTCGTTGGGGAGAGGTGTGGACGCAATTGCCCAGCTGGCAAAAGCTCGTGGCCTTGAAAACTTTTTCTAGATCTTGTGGCGGGCCAATGGCAAGTAACAAGCTCTGTTTATGGGAAATGAGCATTAGCAAGACCTGATTCGAGTAGAGAAGGGAAGAGATGCGGGCGAATCATAATTAAACGAGCTGGTTTGCAGCACTTGAGTGCATCTCTTGCTTGGGGGAGATCGAAGATATAGTGTGTCAGATACCGATTACAGTGTGAGAGTTACCCAAGTCAATGATCTCGAACGCTGTCAAGAAGTCCAGCATTAAGATGTGCGTCGTGGGGTCCACAAGAGCCCATAACTCCCAAGAGATCAGCATGGCCGCAAATCTTGCGCAAATCTGACGAAGTGCGTCACAGTCAAGGGGCTCCTATCACTCGTACGGCACGTGATCGGTCGCTTACGGCGACCCTTGGTCAACTCCATCTTTTGCGCCAACCCGAGTCCTCAAAGTGGTCGTCACTGGCCACACTCACCATGCCAGAGCAGCCAAGTTTCTTTCCAACAGCAGCTCTCGTAGGTCCTTACTCTTCATCGTAAATGAAGCCAACTCAATATCTATTGTTGTCTCTTTTCCAGGACCATGCTGCTGCTGGACTCGGTGCTGGCGTCGTAGCGGTGATGTGCATGCATCCTCTGGACCTACTCAAGGTCAAATTTCAAGTCGCTACCGGGCCTCCGTCAGGCGGAATTGGAAAGCAGATATGGTGGTCGTTGAGAGACATTCGGGCCCAGGAAGGCTGGAGAGGCTTGTATCGTGGAGTGGGACCTAATATCGCGGGTAACGCGTCGAGTTGGGGGCTCTACTTCCTATTGTACGTTTTGGCTAATATTTTCTCCTTTGTCACCATAAATAACTGAAATGGCTGGGTGTTCCGTAGTTACAATATGCTGAAAAAACGCGCTGGCGGTGGCGACCCCAATAAACCCTTATCGGCTGGGTCTTACCTACTTTGCTCTGCTCAAGCGAGTTCGCAGTCTACTCTTGACTTTGTGTGGTAGCAATTGCTGACCCCAACGTGTTCTAGGTGCTGTGACTGCCATCATGACCAATCCCATATGGGTTGTAAAAGTTCGAATGTTCACGACGCGTGCAAACTCTCCAACAGCATACCGAAATCTCTGGCGTGAGTTCGCCGCCACTTCGGCTGAATGACCTATTCTCACACTCTTCGTACTCTTTTTCTACCTGCAGATGGCCTCTCGTCGATATATCAATCTGAAGGAGTGTCTGGGCTATTTCGTGGAACCTCACTCGCTTTATTTGGAGTCAGCAATGGTGCCATACAATTTATGGCATACGAGAAGATGAAGAAGTGGGGCTTCGACAGAAAACGGGCTCAGTTCCAGCAGTCAGGTAGACAGATGACACCCGCCGACGACAAGCTAGTGAGTACCGTATGTATTTTTGTCTTCGAACTCCCAATGACGAGAATACGCGTAGTCGAATACCGCTTACACGATCATGTCCGGGGCCAGTAAGCTGGGAGCTTTGTCCATTACATACCCTTATCAAGTGATTCGTTCGCGTCTCCAAGTAAGTCCATCGGGTATATCCTATCAGTGATGTGCCTCACACCAGAATAGAACAATGCTACTACCCACCTATACCCCACGATACCCACTACAATCCGGCGCACTTGGCTCCAGGAAGGTGTGAGAGGCTTCTACAGAGGACTGGGTACGAATCTCGTCAGAGTTCTTCCTGGAACTTGTGTCACCTTTGTTGTTTACGAGAACATTGCGTGGCTTCTGCGTACTACTGCCGCGAAGCGAGAAGAGCAACGTCTGGAACAATCAATAGACCTCCCACCATCGGAATATTCACGGACTAATAACGTATAGGTGGATATGTACTTTGCATTGTTTACTTTGAACTCGTAGAGTAAAATACCTAACCCCCAGTCATATCTAATAGCATACCTATTTTCTTGTCTTGCTTTCAGTCATGCTAAGTTTTGGTCTCCAACTTTGAGCGGCAAATGTGTGATCGGGCATTGGTAGACCTCAAGCGCGCGATCCCACTTCCTCACCAACAACTGTTTGCCAGCCGTCCTGAGTAGTGGGTATGTCCCCCCGAGCAAAACTGCCACGGCCAAGTCGTGCTAAATATGTCCTTCTAGATCATGGCAACCTTTGCTGCGTTCCGACAAGCCGTACTCAGTACCTGTCGCTTCCGGCCCCCTGCGCATCTCGGTCACCCTATAGTCTTGCCCTCTTCATTGGGACACACCATTCGGTTTGCATCCAAAGATGCATCTAAAGATGATTCGAAGGGATCTTCGGCCGTCAAAATACTACGCAACGAGAAAATTCCTCACAAAATAGTCCAGCTCGTCGACCCAGTCACGAAGGCTCTCCGTCCCGCTCAACCGCTCGAGGAGATCCTCGCAACCATAGACAAGAAGACACATATCCTCGAACTAGTCGTCGAAAAGCCATCACCAATCGTCAAAATACTAGACAAAAAAGCGGAGTATGACAAGAAGAAGCAGGCGAAACGGCGGGCTAATGAAGTCAAGCGACGGAATGTGCAGAAAGAAGTGCAGTTGACGTGGGGCGTCGGTCTGCAGGATCTCGAGCACAAGCTCAAGAAGGTGCGCAGCGACTTGGAGAAGGGCTATCGCGTTGACCTTGTCTTTGCGCCGAAATCTGGGCACGAGCTCCCTTCACCGGCGGACATGAACAAACGAGCAGAGAAAACCGTCGCCCTCCTCTCCGACGTCGCGAGGGAATGGAAACCGCGAGAAGTCCGCAAAACCGTCATCGCTATATTCTTCCAAGGACTTGGGGAGGCTCAGGAAGTGTCATCATAGACGAAATATCCTAAAATCCTACGCATCTATTCTACTACTACTTTTCTTGCTAATGGTACAAGCACGTCGTCTAATTATGCGGCGTCGTGGTAATCCGTTATTCTTTTCTGCCCAAAGACGATGAGGATACCAGCCTTGACGAGTCCGTGGGTATGCATATGGTGCTTTGTCGATACTAGCTCGGTGAATGACCCCCAACCGTCTCTCAAGGCCCCTTCCTACGAACAACGGGGCTAAGCCCAGTGGCACGGTGTATCCGGCTTCCACCATCGCATCGCATACTTCTTGCAGTATAGGCGTCCACTTGGGATGATGTCGTCCATAGCGAGAATAAGCATAACTCGCGAATCTACACCGTCGTCGGAAATATGACTTCGACCTTGACCGAGTATTCGGACGCTGCCCAATCGCACACAGCTCCAGCGCAGCATTGAAGAAACGAGAGTCAGGGCGGGGTAGGCTGAGACTTAGCTTGGCTAATTGTTCGTCTCGACCAACATTGAGCATAGATTTGTATACGTTTGCTCCCGCAAACTTCATGGAACGGAAAAGCAGAAGTCCCATGTAACGACCGACAGCACTGCGGTCATTGTCGTATTGGGCTCTGGCTTGATGGGCAAAACGTGCCCAACCGATGACCTTGTTTTTGTTCGGGTATTGGGGAATCCACTTTTCACCACGAACAATGGTTTGCCCAGTCTTCGTTACATACTCTCGATCCGTACTTCGCTTGGCTTCATCGGCGTAACATTGAATCATCACGGTGTACGCAGCGGTTGGTAAACACCAAGGTTGTCTATGCCCAGTCATACCCCAGCTAGCTCGTTCAGCTTTCTGAGCAAGATACCAAACACGCTCAGCCAGCCCAGTTCGTCCCGCCTTCCGCAGGGCATTCAAGACGTTCGTGAAGAAATGAGGCCCGTAGTTGGCAGCGCGTTCAATATGGTCGCTATGACGGAGCGCCACACCGGGAGCGTCGGAGGTAGGAAGTGTGGGGTGATCGATGAATTTGAGTTCAGGAAGGACATGGAAGAGGACATCTGCAACGGCTTCGGGGCGCCCAACAGAGACGAGATGCAGGATGTACGAAGAGAGTGTATGCTCGTTGGCTACCAGGGCAGTATTCTTCACCGAGGGTGGGAGAGACAGTGTCGCCGTGGAATGACGGAGAGCTACTGCAAAGCGAGAGGATGGTGGATTAGACGGAGGGTCACAGGGAGTATCCTGAGCCTGCTCTACGACATGGCTTTGAATTGGGTGTTCTGCATTTTCTTTCATCGCTCGGAGAGTCGTCAGAATTTGCTCCGCTTGTGAATTCTTGCGCAGCAATGTCGATGAGCGAACGAGGGTGTTGTAGGTAGCAATGTCAGGTTGCAATGGCTTATGTCGCTTCTCCGTCATGTGTTGAAGTACACCGTTCGCCATGGAGGGTGAAAGGCGATGACGGAGGGCGTAGTGAAGGAGCGCATTGTAGCTCGGAAGATCGAGGGCAGGGAGGGCGTCATCCAACGGACTATCCACGAGCATTGGAACCTTCCGACTGAGTGGGTCAAAATGGAAATTTCGAGCGGGCGATGTCGGTAGGTTGGAGACCAGGCGTTTCAAGACCGAATGAAAGTAGTTGTACGCCTTCACTTGTGTCGGCTTGCCGTTGTTGGGATGAGGAACCCAAACCTTCTGATCAGTGCGAGGGACCCGATATAGTGCGCGAATTAGAGTAGGAATTTGACCGAACGGAAGTTGACGGTTATCTAGCAAATATGCCAGATTTGCAAGAGCTTGGAGTGAGGAAAGCGCAGTTTCAGGGCTCTGTGATTCGGATTGAAGCGTCGGTTCGATTGACCGTATGATACCGTTCATCATAGCTGGGGATGGGAAAAGCGATTCGGATGACACATGATCATAGAGAGACACCTGGTCTTCAGCCAAGTCTCCTGGTTGCGTCGCGAGGCGTATTGCCAGTTGACGGCGGCGTTCCCAGTCCTTGACCAAGAGGACGAAAAGCAAAGACCCAACGAGGATCTCCCCTTGGAGGAGGCAAGCATTAATCAACCGCTCGAACATTCCCCTGGTCCGCCGTTGACGATGTTGTTTGGCTTCGTGCAAAAGTCGTATCGCCTCGCGGAGGTGAACATTCTGCACGAGAGGGGAGATGTCGCGCGTATGAACCCAAGAGTTCCCTAAGAGGACAGATGGACGAAGCCGAGACACCCGCGGTTGAACAATGGCTTCCTGACATAACGCTGCCGTCAAAGCTTCAAAGGTCTTGCTCTTGATCTTGACACCGTCTTGCATCATCAGCCCCGCGAGTTGGCTAGCCTTCTTGGCCAAGCCCTGCCTGATCAACCCGTGAAGAAGCGCATGGTATGCGAGACGGATGTTTACTGGTTGGCCGAACTGGATTGCTTTGAAGGCAAGTTGAGGTTCTCGGATGATCTTGTTATCATCCTGTAGGTTATAACGAAGAGAATTGACTATGTAGAATGCGTCTCTCATCTTCCCATTGTTGCAGGAGACGCGAACAGCCTGACATGCGGCCCGAGAAAGTGAAGCCGAATGATCCTGCGCGAGTACTTTGGAAGATGGTAGTGGGGGGATGTGAAGTGCGCTTTCTTCCAGCTTGACACGGAGTGCACTCGAGTCAGAGAGACGTCGACAAGCAGGAAGTCGAGTATTGTTCAATAAGTAGTTGGAAAGAGACCGAGTCGCCTTATGGACATTGCATTGCATGAGCAGGGCATCACTTGCAGCGTATCAGTTTAAATTTTAAATTCATCCACAACAAAGAAACATACGAGGCCCGGCGAAGCTGTCTGAAGCTTGACCCAGGAGGCGGTGAGTAGGACTGGACTGGGCTCAAGAATTTACTTGCGAAACTGAAGGGAGGAAATTATCGGTGAGCCTAACTTTCTGACTTTCGCACAGTCATTAAACTCTTCTCACGGTCAATACTGTTATGATGTTGATTGCTCGGCGCCTAGAGCCTTTTTCTCCAGAGTAAGTCGTTGAAGTTCGTCGCGTTGACCGCAATTCAGGCAGACAATTCAACTTTTATTTCTCAACCCTATTCTTCTGTGCAATGAGCTATAACGGCAATCGTCCCTATCGTGGAGGCCGCAGACGTCGAGGTAAGTGGAGGAGCTCGGCGTAAAATTTGAACCAATTGGTGAACTCCGAACCTACCGTTCTAGACGATTGGGACAACCGTCCCCAAGTTATCGAGTCCCCGGAGCAGAAACTAAGGACCACAATTCTGAAGTTTGGCGATGTAGTAAGCTGAGCGCCCTCGTTCATTACAGTGCTTTTGTTGACTAAATCCCAACAGGATGCTGTCGAAGAATTGCCTCGCCTCGTCGAACATATTCATTCCGAATCGAGGATGGTATTGCCGTCCAGTATATCGGAAGCGTTTCGTATAGCGTGCGTGGTTCTCAAATATCATATACATCAATTCTAACGTCAACCAGTGTTACCGAACAACCATACAAGATCCCATACTATGCCGCCTTGCTGAGACGTCTGTACGACCCAAGTGAAATCGAAGGGCCACCAGGGGCTCCTCCTTTGGCCAGGCAAATACTAGAAGACTTTTGGAAAGGCTTTCAAGCTTACCTGGATAAGCTCTCGTGGAGAGAGACGCGGCTTTGTGTGCGTCCACCGTCACGTACCTGTGTCTCAGTCTTACTGACTCGTATCGCCCAGATTCACTTCTTCGCCCACCTCACTCTAGCCAACATTGTGTCGGCGGACTCCATGTTTGGTTTACTCGAAGCCTTCACTGCAGTATTGGATGAATTTGGCGTTTCGCATGGCCGAGCAAAGCGCGCAGCGTTGTGTGCCGCGGAGGGCTTGATGATTGTTTGTGCCTTCGTACTGCGTTCAATCCTTGATTCTCACCTTTCCATAGGCTGGCAAGTTGCTGAAGGAAACATACCCGTCCAGAGTCACGGAAATTATCAACGCTATTCAAGCCTATAATGATACCACATTGTCTTCACGTTGGCTCGTACTTCCCCTCGTCCATTTGCACTCTCAAGAGTCAGTTTTTGATAATACTCACGAAGTATGTGATCCTCATTCCGTGCCACCACGAATCTCATTTTCCCCTTTAGCTCCTTGACTCAGTATTAACCGCGTTGAAAGCCTATGATGAATCGGACTTTGCCAGTTCTTCTTCCGATCTACCCCAAGTCGATTATCCGGCACTCGACTCGGCTGAGCATCCTCACTTCGACCTCCCTTCTGTTCTCGTACCTCCAGAAGTGATTGAACTTGATGGCCTAACAAATGATGAAGGTGAAGATGCCCAAGTCAAGAAAGAGGAGTGGCCTGAGTATTATGTCCGCTTGTTTGATGATGAGGTTCGTGTGTCGTGATGCTCACTCAACAAGGTCAAGCTAACAATGCGGTTCAGATTTCTCCAAACCCCTCCACTCCTCTAGGGTACAGGATACGATCGCTCATCGTGGATACCATCGACATATTCGAAGTCAACCGCAAAGAGTGTGCTAGACTTCTCCTCGAACTTCCTAGGTGGACAAATGAAAGCACATTTAAACCAAGACCAGGAGCACCTGTCAGCGCCGAACCTCCTGCTGGACCCAATTGGCAGTTAGAAAGCACTGTTATCGAGGTATGGTCTCCGTACATACGACCCGCATCTCCTTCTCATCCCATTGAGCAGATAATTCTTGGTTCCCTACTCTTATTGCCCGAGTCACCCCATAAGACGGTTTACTACATCAGTCTCATTACCGAAATCTGCAAACTCTCGCCGCCGACAGTAGGCCCCGCCGTCGGGAAGTCCAT
The DNA here is from genome assembly GCA_002583695.1 of Pleurotus salmoneostramineus. Classification (NCBI taxonomy): domain Eukaryota; kingdom Fungi; phylum Basidiomycota; class Agaricomycetes; order Agaricales; family Pleurotaceae; genus Pleurotus; species Pleurotus salmoneostramineus. The sequence continues at coordinate 125,739 of BEWF01000458.1, forward strand.
CAGAAAACTGTATTCCAACCTGGCCGATGGCTTGGATGTAGAGGTCTCTCGTCGGTTCGCTGAGTGGTTTTCCGTCCACATGAGTAACTTCGGTTTCCAGTGGGTGTGGAAGGAATGGTAAGTGTCGCTTTACCAGATACCCCAGCTTCTCATTCAACCTTATCTTGGTAGGATTCCGGATCTCTCCCTCGACCCACACCATCCTCAGAGAACTTACATCCGTCACGCTGTTGAGTTCGAAGTTCGTCTTGCGTATCATGAGAGGATTCACAAGACACTTCCACCCGACATGCAAGATCCCGCTGCCAATGTCATAGCCGCACAACCACCTGGCCCAGAGTTCGAATATGAGGATGCAGGTAATATCCGTTGCATCTCAGTGTCTTGACGAAGTTACTGACTGTTTCATTGCCAGAACATCCTCAACACGACCTTGTTCAATCCGTTCTCGACCTCATTCGTGGTCGTGCCAAACCCGAAGACGTCATCGCTCATCTAGACTCACTCAAAAGCTCGCTCGAATCCGCCAACGTTCTCCAAGTTGATTCAGTCGTTCGATCCATAATCGTTCAGTCTCTTCTCCACATCGGTTCACGCTCCTTCTCCCATCTACTCAATGCCATCGAACGCTACCTCCCGTTATTGCGACACATCGCCAGTGCTGGAGCCAGCAGTACCGGTAGCAGCGGAAACGCAGAAGCCAAAAGCGACATCCTCACCGCTGCCGCATCGTTCTGGAGGAAAAACCGACAGCTTGTCGGAATCGTCTTCGACAAACTCATGCAATACCAAATCGTCGACCCGACGGATGTCATCTCATGGACTTTTAATTACGGTGGAATCATCAGCGAGCTCAACACCCCAAGTTCGGTCAAGGGATTGACCCTAGCTGGATGGGACCTCATACATAGCGCATTGGACAAGGCGAACGGTCGTGTAGTTATCTCTAGGCGAAAAGTCACGACCTTGAGAAAGGAAGACGACGAAAACAGAGCACAAGCACAGGCCCGCTCTGGAGAAACTATGGAGGTCGACGCTGATGCTAAAGCTGGTTCGCATCACCTTGTACTCACTTCGTCTCTGTTGGACTAACCAACGCCTACTCAATCCTATTAGATGAAATCCCCGCTTCTCCTGAAAACCCTCAACTTGCCGCTGCAGTGAAAGCCTTTGCCATCCTCACGAGGGAACAAAAAGCCGCGCTGTCTTGTGCTCTTGAAGGGTTCGTTGGCGTCCTCGCACCTTCCGAGAAGGATGTCGCAGTTCGTCGAGTTATCACGGAAGCGGAGTGGGCGAACCGCTCAACATGGGACGGCAGCCAATGGATTGCATGGGAAACATGGGGCTGGTACCGAAACTTCTGCAGATTGGTGCGTTTTTCGCACTAACCCTACAGTCGCCGAACTGACATGCCTTTAGTACGCTCCGTACCTTCGTAACTACTCGACAACCCTACACACCATCTCACTATCGCGGTTTGAGTCTTCGACCGATGCCGCCGAACGGTTGCTCATCAAGACCTGGAACATCGCCATGGGTGCGGAGTAGATCCTCGGTTGAATTAGCCCCCTTGTTATCGTATCATTATATACTTTCTTATGTATCAGATGCAACCCTATGCGGCTTCCCAAATTTTCCGTCCGCGTTTGTTGAAGGCAACCATGGTGAAATATATTGGTGAAATGAGGGTAGGATAGTATGTAACGTGGTTGTATGATATAGTTTGTGAGGTATAAGGTGTAGAATAGGTTGTGGTGAGGGTATAGAATTACATGGTTCGAAATGCGAAACCATCGAGGTAAACGAAGGAAAGGCAGGGGATGGCTAGCATATGTCCCAATGACGGATACTAGGAAATTGAAATGACCCAAAAGAGAAAGGATTGTCCGAATGGATGAAAAACGAATCGTTTGGCGACGGGAAAGGTATCCAGCCCAGATAATCTCCAATATTCCTCAGACATCTATTACTTGGCTCCCAGACGGGAAGAGTTTGGACCGAGAGTTCGCGTTGACAAGTCGGCGCAGGGTGCTTTGCACATGCCCGTTCGTTGGTTGCCCATCTCCCACAGACTGCTTTGAGTCCTGACCCTTTGCAGCGCCCCACATGCGACTAAGGAACCCGCCAGACTGACCAGACCTCAAACTAGGTAGTGTAGAGCTCGACGTTAAGCTTGCGAATGACTTGCGCTCATTGAGGCCTGATATTGAGCTAGCTCGCTTCGACCTCGTAGACCTAGTACCGGCGGGCGTTTCGGTAATCGTCATGACAGACCCAGCATCAGAGGGCTTGCGTAAGCGACATTCGGAAATCTGCTGATACGTGTGGTTCTTGGATCCATACCGAGGAAGAGGCCGAGATACGATGAAATGCTTTGACTGCGACTGTGATTCACCCATCGCGACCTCGTATTCGGTATCCACGGTGTCGACATCAGAAGCTTCATCTTCACTGCTAAGCCACCCAGAGGAAGAAGAAGAAGAGCCAGAGTCGTCAATGAGAGATCCAGGACCAGAGCTGCAGCTACTCGCGCTGCTACGTGAGCTAGAGATCAAGGAAGGAGGCCGGAGCGTTGAGTTAACGGCAGAGGACGTCAATTGCAGAGTAGACAAGGTGTTTGATATCTTTTCGAGATCAGAGTTCGTGCTAACAGGGCGACGCTCCTCGTCCGCTGGTTTGGTGACAGAGACCTGGGCCTGAGCGCGAGCCTTACTAGCCTTGGTGACCTTGTCCACAGCTGTCGCTCGCGCCTTCGCGTGTATGCTGATAGAAGAGGTCGACATGAAAGGGGCGAAGTGAGCACAAGCCTCGTCCTCGGTGAATCGAAGGTCGTAGTCCAGGAGGAAGAGAAGCTGCTTTTCCATGAGGTTGATTTCCGGAATTTCGAAGAGTCTAGCATATTTTGCCCAGTGCTTGTTCTTCGGAGAGGAATCGTTCAAGTACTTCGCGGTCACGATCAGTGTAGCCAAGAAAACCCGATGACGCGTGCATGGCATTCCTATTTGGTGTTAGAAAATTTGAATATATGCGCCTGAATTTGAAGGAAGAGACTGACCTTTCGCCATAGGAGGGAGCTTAGATCGAAGACGCTCCAAGAAGACTAACGTAGTAAGAAGAGTCGAGACCTGTACGTTTGAATCCCTGACGATATGCAGAATGAACTCTTCTAGCGAAACTAAGGCATCCGGATCGTTGGAAGAGCCGTCCACGGGCGATGGAGGAGGAGAAGGAGAAGACGATTCTCCCTCGATCCTGATCACTTGACAAGTCTGAAAAGCAATGTACTTGACCATTTCCCGGGAGACGCGCTTGTTCATAAGCTGGACGAGCCTTGGATTATGGGAGTTAATAGGGCAGAGAGAAGCGGGATGACGCCTGGAAAGCGGCATGATGAATTAGATGAATAGAAGATGAATAGAGGGTAGATTATAAGGGCGTTTTCGATTTTGTACCCGTCAAGGGGTTAATTAAAGAACGAGATGATGGAGGAAAGAAGGAAAGAGAGAGAGGGAGAGAGCGACGCCGGTGAGCACCCTCATTAAATAGGGGATGCACAAATAAGACCATACACAGGCACGTGTCGCACGAACCAAGAAGTATCCTGCCATGACCCAGATCCTGCCCTCGCTGCATCATCCCTAGACTTGCTATGAGGGAGGATGAACTTCTTTAGCTCCGAAATTATCCATGCTCTTTATTGAGGCCACTGACAATCGCTGAAGGGCCTGGTTCTCGCGCAAAAATTCAGAAATGTCGAATACTTACAAGTCACCATCCACAGTCAACCAATCATAGCTATGGATGTATTCAACGAGAATGAATAGCTTCTACTACGGCGTGCAGTACAGATGTTCTCAGAGTTCTGATTTCGACCCTGGTAATCAGTTCTTGATTTCTTCATTTCAGGGCAATTGCAACGTCTCTGTTAGTATATCGGTTAGTACACGCGCCTGTCATTCCGACGATCGCGCGAAAGCTGGGTTCGACTCCCAGACAGAGAGTTACATTTTAGATGGCCTCCGATCTGTCTTCTCCATCTCTATGATCTAAGGTTTTGTCGGATAAATTCCATGCAAAGTTTTTCCTGCTCGTGATGAACGTTGTACGTAGATGCGAAAGTGTACAAAGGCGCGTCACATCCCGAATAAGTGTTGTCATGGATCAAGATGTCTGTGTATTGCATGTTATCACCAATAAAAGTAGTTTGCATGTATAATAAATAAACGAATGTACTCTATTATCGTCATCGCGCCCAAGCATTAGGCAGCTCTGCCCTTCTCTTTCCACCAAACCTCGAGAGTTGTGCCTCACTCTCGTCCTCTCCCTCCCTCGTCTTCGGTAGAACGAGCGATGGTACCGGTGGCACCTCACCCGCACTCACAATCAAATGTCTCCTCAAACTCCTTATCGAGTTCTGTCGTTTCGGGGGGACCAACAACCTCGCCAAATCGATTCCAGCATCGTCATCATCATCACTGCTCTCACTCTCACTCTCCACCTGAGGGGGCAAGGACGAACTGGGACTTGAAGAATGGGACGACGAGTGAAGTCTGTCTGGCGATGGCGATGGCGACGGCAGCTGCATCGTATGGCTCCTTTCCCTCCCTCGACTCACGAGAATGGTCCTCTCACTATCACACCTATCCCTTCCTCGAGGCATGTCCCAGACATCATCCCCTTCTGTCCTCGTCCTCGCCAGCACTGGGACATCAACCTGCACGACCTCAGCCTTGTTTCTTCGTCTCCTCCTCTTCGCACCAAGCTCATCCCTCTCCTTGTCCTTGCCTTTCGCTCGTGCTGACAAGACTTGGTTGAACGCACTCTCACTCCTCTCCATGCCATGATCCTTGGATCTCACGTGGGACGCGGCTCGGCTTCCCGGAGCACTCCTCACAACGACCTTCGTGTGGCAAACTTGACTCTGACTCCGCGGTGAACGTTGCTCGCCCAGCCTCGCCAATGACGGAGGTGCGAGAGCAGCACTGGATGTGGCAAGGGTCGAGGAAGGGCGATAGGAAGTGGTCGTAATGAGACTCGTAGTGCTATTCCATGGCAAGGCTGATTGTGCCGATGTCCTACCACGCGTGAGATGGGGTGGCTGAGGTCTGCGATATGGTTGGTTTGATGTTGTTCTCAACAGGCGTTGTGGGTGTGCACCGGGCTCTGGGACGCCTTGAAGCATCGTACGTGCAACGGACTGCAACCATGATTGCTTGGCCTCGTTAGCTAGATGAGCATTGGATTGGAATGCGAGGTGGGGAGGAGTTGATTGAGGACGTTCCGGTGGCAGCTGCGACTCTGATGCAATGTGACGAAGTAAAGACCCGGCTCTAGGAGCGAGTTGTTGGGGCAAGCCAAGTGACGAAGTGGAAGAAGTGCATGGTTGAGAAGAAGCATAGACGGACGGAGGTTGGACGGGTGGTGGCGGCGATGCTGGAGGCGACTCCTCCTCATCCTTTCCCACCACAAGCCCTGCAAAAAAGCCAGCAACTCTTCCGCGCAAGGTCGACGTCTGAACAGGTCGTTCTGGAGTGAAGATGCGCGTTTCCTTGTAGCCTGCCTCGCGCAACAGATCTTCCAAGGCCTCGTATTTGCCCGATGTGCCTCTACGATGGAGTGGGACACGGCCAGCAGCGGACGCTCTGCCTAGGGACCCGTATTTCCTGGAGCGAGGAGGAGTGGCGGGGCCGTCGTTGGCCATGTCGACAGCACATCAAGGAAGCAAAATAAAAACAGTCCGAAGCTTCAGGGGCGGGATATCAATGATTCAGGGGCGAGTTGATCTAGCAGTCCATACCGTAAGCCACGGCCCTTCTTTCTTCTTTACTTACCGTCATCCCGACTACATCTCGTTCAAAAGCTAATGCACGCTACGCCCAAGTGCCGAAGTTTCCTCCCAGGCGCTGGTCCACTGCACGATGTAGGGCAGGTTGTACACGTAGCAACGTGCTCATTGAGTTGAATGAGGCCTTGAAAAGGATGCTGGCAGTGTATGGCTTGCACTATTAGTAATCCATGCAGGTCCCGCTGTTGGATTCACCATAACCTAGCGATGTGAGTGATTTGGGCCCTTTTCCTCCTTCGTTGCAGCTAACCTCCTCTTGTCAGCCTCAACTTCGCGGTGGTCCCTAGCATAACATTTGAGACAATCCCCGGTTGAAGACCACCGATGTCTGGCGTACCTCAAGCCACAAACATAACAAGAGACTTTTAACTCGAATGGGATGGCTGAACCCGGGCTGCCTTTGCGTAAACTCCTCGTCGGTCATGGTTGCTGATAGGGGGAACTAGCATTTGCCAGAGCAAAGCTTTTCAAAGTCAGCACAGCGTACACCGGGTCATCGCTCCCTGACCAACTCGATACGTGCTTTATCCGGACACAGATCAACTGAAGAATGACCAAGCTGGAATTCACCGGTTCACCGCTACGAACAAACTCGGTTACGGCTCATTCGGCAACTGGCTGGCTTGTTGGCGACGCGCACTGGCACATTCGCAGCCCTAAAGATATTTAGTGCTTCACTAATTCGCGAGGGACTCTGCGTTCGGTCAGCCAAGAACTACGTTATACGAGTCACCGACAAGTGACCGTTCGGAACGGCACGCACCTGTGTGTTGTTGTTACGGAATTACTTGTTCCAAATCTCACCTTGGATATCGAATATGTGTCTTCGAGTTGCGCCATCCCCATAAATGTGGTGGATGTGTTCACCAAGTGTGTGTTGGATTCTGTGGTCTATGGGCAATCGGTCCCGAAGACCGATGTCACGATGAGACGCCTAGTCTCGTTGTCAGGTATATTTCTCTTCCTCTCGTTTCGTACTTTAGTCCCTAATGCCTATGATATTTGCCTTCTACGTACATGTGTTATCGCGCACTTTGCATTGCGATGGACTCGACCTTATATACAGTATGCTTGTGTCTCGTCACCTCAGTTATTGCTACCCCCCGCAATAGACTGAGGTGAGCCCCTACTTACACATCCTATCTCCCGCTTCGTACTTACTCTAGTCTAGTTCGTATTCCTACAGGTACTTCGTGTAGTTATTGCTACCCCCCGCAATAGACTGAGTTCGTATTCCTACAGTGTGACCTCTGTTCGCGCTCGATATCGCTCCATGTCTCCGTTATCAACTCTATATAAAAGAACCTTCGAATGTCTTGCTTCCTCGTTTACCCCTCAAGATCTATCTACATATCTGGAAGGAATGGCGTTTATTAGCGTTTATTCACAAGTCTACTGTTTGCTGTCTAAACTCAGCGTGCGGAGTTCTTCGCAAACCAAGAAGTAAAGCGCTCTAGAACAACTTTTCGACCAACGAGGTCAGTTGAGGCGAGGTATGAGTACGACGGGACACACTTTCGTTCAACCAGATACTCTTTCTCTGATAGAAGTAACCAACCTAGATATGGACGAACCTGAGGTCTGAGGCACGCCACCATCTACTTCATCCGGATAAATTACAGGCGTGTGCTCAAAGAGGGAATGAAACATGTTTTCCTTCCTTCCCTCCCCCACCATATGCAATTTCTATGGACTCCCCAGGAAGCATCGTCGTAGACGACGTTGATCCAAGAATCGAGTTCTCGGCCAACTGGAGGAGAGGTGGAGTCCACCAGGAGTTCAACAGCACGGCTTCCATCACCAGCACTGCAGGCGCCACTTTCAAATTCATCTTCAATGGTGAGTTGGTCCTCGGCTTGAATTAGGGTCAAGATATCTCAACGAGCAACTTGCATAGGTACTTCTGTCAGCGTTTTTGGAACCGTAGATCGAGGATTCCCCAATTCAAGCTACACCCTTGATGGCGCGACACCATCACACTACCGTGCAGTGTTCACTGGTATTGTCGAATACCAACTGTTTTATCAATCACCACCTCTTCCGAATGGCCAACACACCCTGGTTGGGAGATGTGAAGATGAAGGCGGTCGCATAATTCTCGACTTCTTCGTTATCAGCACCCCTTCTATAGACCCTATTCCCACACAAACTTCCGGGACGTCGAACTCGGACACACAATCCCAATCAAATGTTGGTGCAATTGTTGGAGGTGTAGTAGGAGGTCTTGTTTTAGTTGTTCTGGTCATCCTATTCCTCTGGCGTGTCTCGCGTAAACGCCATCCTCCCACTAGTAAGTTATTGCCGGGCTATCTCTCATGGGTATTCTTAACTTGAAACGCTATAGGTGGTGGCCAACCACTCGTCCACAACCCAGACACCACTGGTACTGGTTACTCAACTGTAATTCGACCACCTCCACCTCCACATCGTCCCTTTGATGCTGGGAACGATGTGATATATATTACGCATCCTCACCCGCCACATACGAATACACTCGAGCGACCTGCGCCTCAAGTGGACTATTCTCCCTACGCAGAGACTTCGGAGGTCACATCGCTGACGTCCATGTCGGCAACACTAGCCTCGAGCTCGATTCCCCAACCAACCGCTGCGTCGATTCCACCCACAAAGTCCTCGCAGACTCAACTCCATCCGCCTCCATATAGTCTGCAATAGCTTGTGAACAAGAGTTCCTACTTTGGGTGCTGTGGAAGCCATACGCTTTGCTTTTTTGCTGTATTACTACATACATGGAACAAATAAATTATCGACTGTACTTCATGGCCACATTGCAAAAAGCAGTTGTGACGTTAGCCCACCGCGAGGGTCGAACTCGCAGCCTTCAGATCCCACCATGTCCGTAAAAGTCTGACGCTCTATCCGATTGAGCTAGGCGGGCTGTGATTGATGCAGGACCCCAAGAGTCCATAGCCCGGCGAAGGTGGATGGATCCGACCGAATCATTGTCAACTCTGCTTCTTCCGAGGCTTCGAGCCCAATGAATACCCAACGGTCCCAAGCATCACCAATGCCGCCCCGCTCCAAAGCTTCAATGTATCTACTTCAGGCGGTGCACCACCAATCGACTTCGCAAAGACGATACTAATAACCAAACTGACTGCCTTCCGAACGACCAGTACCAAAGTCACCGTCAACGCACTCACTCTTGTAGTGAGTCGGTTGACGCCTGCCACACAGACTACTTGTGTGATCGTATTCGCCAACAAAGGCACATAGATGCTAGGAAAATCAAAATCGATGCCTAAATGAGGAAGAGATAATGTTCGGTGTTCCCCGGAGTGGATGGATTGGAACTGCTGAGAAAGGTCGTTGCGAAGGAAAAAGAACATCGGGAGGGACAGGAAGTGGAGGTAAAACATCGACTCTTGCCAGACCGGCGGTGGGGTGACAATTTTGCCTTTAGCTTTGCCTTTAGACAGCGATTTGGCTTTTCCTGAGGTCGTATTGATATAACGAGCGTGGGTCCGCTCTTGTGCAAGTCCTAGAAAACCAGAAAGGACGAGGGCCAGTGACAGAATCCCAATGCCGATGACATAGGTCTGAAGGTCGAAGTCTAGGTGATCATCCTTCTTTGATGAGGAATTGGACGCAGAAAGCGTGGTGAGGAGAACACCCAGGGACACGAGGCCCACTGAGACAACCTGGGCGCGAGAGTACCTAAAAAGAAGTCGCAATCACCTGTTAAATTCTTGAGACGTCACTCACCGCTTCTTTGATATCAACCAACCCATAAGCATGCTAACCATCAATCCGCCACTCCGAAATATTATGTGCACGGCCATTGGGATTTTATATCCAAACGCCGCGTTATTGAGGAGGGATATTAGGTAGAATAAGCCCACTTGCAGCATGTAAGCTGTCAAGGGGACTATACGAGGCTTGAAGCGTGGTCCATTGGAAGCCCATTCTATGTGGCTGGGAAGGCCGTGAAGCGAAATCAAGGCGAATTGGCATAGTGTTATGATGGATCCAGCTTTGGGATACGCAGTCGTCACTTGCTCCAGGGTAACAGCATTGCTAGGTATGGGTTAGTATTTTTGAAGTGGTAGACCTTGGAGTCGCCGATATAACGTACCTACAGCAACCGCCAAAGACGAGACCAAGAGTGGGAAGCCACTCCGTCAACAACATGGATGTTGCCTGGGTGTGGCTGAGTGTGAAGAGGCGCCCAGTCGCTCTCGCCTTGTTAGCCGCAACTGGAGGTGGCAAGGCGGTGGTGTCATTTAGTGTATTGACAGAAGGGGTTCGTGAGTACATGAAGCATAGGTAGGTATATGGGGATGGATTCAGACTATCTTAAGGTAAGTATATATGAACCAGCCAGACCGAGAGTTCCAGAAGACGGTGATATAGCGATTCAAACGAAGATGCGCCAAAAATAGTGGATAGCAAAGATAGGAACGAAGCTGGAACGCGTCAACGAGGCAATGACTACTTGGTGAACTGAGGTTGCTGGTGCTGGAAGCCAGGTTGTGTGACATAACCCGGAGCGTTCGGTGGGGTGGGTCCTTGATAATTTGGGTACACTGGCTCCGGTCCTTGAGGCTGGGGATACATCGACGCTGGCGCAAACTGGGTATTTGGCGGTTGAAACGGCGCGGTCTGGTAGGACAGGGAAGAATTCTGCGAGTAGGGCGAAGGTGGTACTATGCCACCAGGATATTGCATGGGCGGTACACCTTGAGTGTAGTAACCGGTCGCGGAGTTCGTTCCAGCGGGATAACCTCCAGGCTGTGGGTGTGTATGGTAGTCCGTTTTGATGCCCTGAGGTGCTGTAGTCTCAACATGTAGCAGAGATGCCTCGCGGACAGACATGCCCATCACATTGTGATGACGCCATATGAACGCGTATGCAATGAGCAACATGACATACGCGAAGACTAGTTGACGAGATGAGGCTTCCACAAGAGCTAGAACGATATATATGGACTCACTGACGAAGCCCGCTAAGAACGAAAAGGCTACAATCGCGGGCAGCTCATAGCACATATCTCTCAGTGCACCTGATACGAGTAATTAGCCGACAAACAACCACCTTTGCGGAAAGGCTTACGGCTTCGGAAGTTGCATTCTCGGTCGTCACCAAAAGCCTGTTCATTCGAGTACTCAGAGTACCCAGCCGCACCCATCCAAGCAACGAACAAGAAACCTGAAGAACGGCCCCGAACTCAGTGAAAGTTCTAAGCTACAGCAGAACCAAATCTCACTGAGCCATCCTATTTCGAACGCGATCTTCGAACTGAAAACCTTGCTCCGGGTAGTTATATCAAGCACAAAGCTTAGGGAAAATTATTATGAGACCGAACAGAAGCGGAAATGCAGAATTCACACACCATATCAACAAGGATAGAAACGACAATCCACCAACAGCAAGCACCAAAGGCGAAAAGTAGAGATAGCCACCAAAGTACTCCTTCGTAAGGGCAAGGAAATGCGCGCTGATAGCAGCCGCGATCAGCGAAGATAGGATGATGGCGACTACAAGGCAACCATTCAGTATTCAGAACTAGTTCGGCAAGGGTGGTTCCTCGTCATGTCCAGCCTAGTTCGTCCTAGGCATGAGTGGACATTCACTCACCGAGTGCAACATAACGCGATATGAACACTACCCTCCCGAGTGAAAGAGCCATGATGAAATCCTATGCCGTTGGTGCAAACGCACACGATGTCGATGATGAATGTAACGAAGCAAGCACAGCCAACCACTCAATTATAGTTACAGGGCTCAAATTCCAAGCAATATGAAACTGGGAAGGTTCGTATTCCAGTTCCACGTCCTGCAGGGTGACACGCGTGCGGCGCAAGTGTTGAAAAATTTCATGATGAAATTAGCATATAAATTTTACGACGCGTGAGTCAGTGGTATCAAAGGGAGAACAAATCGACTAGTAGGTAAGGAAGTACAAGGAAGGAGCCATGTAGGCGTTAGAACATTTGGTATTTGGGACGTCAAAGGAGTCATCAAGAATGGAAACAAAAGGTCCGAGTGAAAGGAACAACATTTTCCGGTTACAACGGACGTCGCGTCTAAATTAGACTTGCGGCGATGCAGGGGTGGAAGGGGGAATGAAACCAGGCTGGATGGCCGCATTACTCTGGGGAGGATACTGGGGTTGCATCGTCGATGGTTGCGGTTGCAAGACTGGTTGTTGTTGCGGCGTTTGTTGGGGCGAATAAGGGTTGAATGCAACGGGGGGACTTGATTTCTCAGTCGCAGGGGCATCGAAATCAGCTTCACTGACAGATTTGAACCAGACACTGTTGCCCCGTGTGGCAGCAATGATCGACAAAACGAGCAAGAATACGGCATAGCCGAAAACTGAAGTAATGCAAAACGGAGTGAGCGACGGCAGACAGTTGTTGATCAACGGGAGAACGTACTGATCAACCAACTTAGCCATGAGAAAGCCACGGTGGCCGCAAACTCGCTGCAAACAGTCCCACCTGTACGTGAATTAGACAGGTCACGATAGATACAGGGCTTGGTTACTTACGGAAGCCTCCGCATCCGCTGGGGAACAATAGAGCGTTTTCTTGGGAAACGAGGGCGGCAGTCGTGAGCCAAAAGATCCACAGAAGACCCAGAACACTGAGTTCCACCACGATGGAGGAAATGATAGCACCCTTGCGCAACCTATCGACAGCCAATCTAAAGGATGCGCGTTAGACATTGTCGCGACGAGAAGAAACTGTTCGTCTATCACGTACAACGTGCCCAAGCCGCCCCAGGTCATGATCACAGTCGCGATGCCCATAGCCGCGAAAGTGAAATAGAACGCGAAGCGTGCAGTGGTCGTCAAGTTGGTGATATGGGCACATAACCCCAACACGATGATTGAAAAGACAATCACGGTCCCTGGACGAAGAGTCAACAAATGAACGCGCCAGCCCGAGAAATACGACGACATACCGAAGGATGCTAGACGCACAAGGGGGAGTACGCTTGCCATTTTCAAGGTCGTAAGAAAGGAAGAGACAAGACAACTGAGGCCCAGGCTGTCATCCTTATATCTCTGTCTGACTTTCGAGCGCTTATGAAGGATCAGACGACAGGGTTGAGGTGATACAGGGACTTGGCAAAATGGCTTGCGGATTTTTAGGCACGTCCAGGGTTGGCAACTTTCGGGCGGTGCTCGGGCAGTGCTGCAAGGCGCATTATCGACGGATGATTTTCCTGAGCCAGTCCTCGATTTAGCTCGAACTCGCATGACTTGTACATGTGGAGATCTGCAGCCTCGTTTATCACCTTCTGGTCGCCCATAGCTATGAGGAAATGTCAGCAAAAGGGGTTATTTTTTAATCTAAATGTGTCGTGCAAACTTCCAACGTTCGAACTTTGTCAGCTTAGGGCTATAGATAGCAAGCTCTGTCAAAAAACTTGTCAAGATTCCAAGGTCCGGGTGATCAACGGAATCGAGACGGAAAGGGTAACGGCCTCGGTCGAGAACTCGCAAATGAAATCGATTGCACTCAGGACACTCCAGTGGCTTGGTTGCGATTGGGGTGGAGTTGTCCTCCCAATGGTTTTTGTTCGCCAGTTCGGGGAGAGGTCTTCCAATCCTGACCGAATGTTTAAACATAGACCTTTAGGTTTTGTGTCACAATGTTGTCTTATCCACCGATATTGTGGTTTTCTTGATCGAATTGCGAAGTTGGCTGTTTGGGCTCAAAGCCTAGCATCTCAAAAACTCAAAGGATGAATCGAAGCTAGAAGCTTGAAGGTTGGGTGAAGAATTCGGATGTGGCTCGCGAACGAAATCCAGCGGCGAGACTGGAGTGTCGGATGTTGTTCGGAAGAATATCTAGGGGCTAGGAGTCTATTGGACTTGCTCCTACTGGCCTTCAAGCTGACTCAAGCTCCAATCTTCAGGCCCTCAACCAATATTCACGCTATGAACGCAGCAGACATCTCACCCGCTCCTCAAACCATAGACACACGCATGGCGCCTGTATATAGCCAGTTTATGCGGTGTAGCCAGGCGCAAGTTCCTCAATTGCTTTGATTGCATTTCCCGGTAACCCAAGATCACTGTCGCATACTTCGTTCACGGCCTGGAACCTTAAAAGTTGGCCAGCTCAAGAGCAAATGGCTGCAATACTTTCGTAGACCTATAACCCGATTCTTGATGACACAAGATGTTCAGATTGACTGTTGAACATAAAGGTGAATCATGCCCCATTCATGGACTGCTCACGTTTCGATCCTATCTTAGGCCTTTCCGTATATTTATGAAAACCGCTGTAAGAGCCGGCGCATATTCATCTCAATCATAAGTGAAGACTACAGATGGGATCTCGAGCCATATGTTGCATATGGCATGATCTACGCACGGCCGCTAATGGGATGAAAGTCAGAAACTCAGGAAATAACAGAGTAATAGATTGGGGGAGTTACTACATACTACTACATACTAGAGGGGTCCATCGAAGGTATATGTAGTCAAACGAAGCGTCAACGCGCCAGGAAGCTGTGCCATGAGATAATGAGGCAGCTCTCCACTGATCCACACAGGCTGCCCTACACAAGATTCCTTGGCCACGAAGACGCAGTCCTCCTTGAACTCGACTCAGACCCCTCAAGCATTGCAGCGAGGTGAGGGCCACCCCAAGTGGCTTTGGCAAAATTATTCCTGATATCAAATTCGCCGGATAACGGGGAAAGGGCTTGAGATGGGAGCGGGTTCGGAGTATTCGCTTGCTGGCTCCGTGGAGAGTAAAACCACATTGGACCAAATACTCGTTCTTTAGTCCTTGGCGTAACTTTCATTGAACCCAACGTCATAGCAGGGGAAGCGAAAGCGACAGAGCGAGTGGACGATGTGAGGAACGACGCGATAGATGGCTTTCTACCATGTCGCGACATTGTGGGAGGAGGGGGAGAGAGCCCTTGCACAGGCTCTAATAGAAGGGAAGCGGATGATTGACTGCGTTGAAAGTGATGTTTGCAGGAGCTACAAGAACGGGTTGGAGGGCTGTACAGCGACCGTTGGCGATCAACACACGATGCACAGAAAGCGTGGTCCCCTTTCTCCCTGACAGATATGCTTGCTTCCAAGTCGGAAGAGGAATATGACGGGTGTCGGTTGATCCTCCTCCAAGGATGCGAATTCCGAGGATTGAGCTTGACATATACGAACAAGGCGATCCATGTAAGCACCAATACACCGAACACAACTCCCAGAGTTATAGGCAGAGTGAAATCTTTCCTAAAGATGGGAAGTGTGAGCCGTTGAACCATGGAGTATACACGAGAGACACGACGTACTCATTGTCCCTCCTATACAAGGAATATACACCTAAAGCCATTGAGGCTCACCACCAAGGAGAAATGAGAGCAGATAAATGAGTGTGGTTTACGGATGGGCCTGCCACCACGAAGCTAGGATCTGGGTCTTTCGATGGAGGAGGTGGAAAGGACGGAAACAACAGAGCCATCTCATCAAGAAGGGGGCCCGCTGACAGATATGATATGGAGGGACGACGCCGTTTGGACCAGCGACGGAAATAAAATGTAAGTATCCTGGCAATCACAATCATTGCGTAGCCACTGCCTACGCAGCCTCTTCCCTTCCCCGTCAAGGTGTCATCGGCGACGGGAGAATCTATGTTCAGTGAGCTTTCCATTATTCAGGGGGATCGCGTCTGCTCTAGTTCACGTTCAGCATTCAATTATGCACTGAATATCAATCCTGGGTATAGAACGGTCGTCGACCTGTTATGATACCATGATCAAGTCATGATGATCAAGGTTTCAACACCTTGATAAGGGACCGTTCTACAGCCACCAGTACATCTGAATGTGTTTCATTAGTCTGAAAAGGGTGTAGCTGGGAACAACGGACTCATAACGCGAGAATACGACAACGAATGGTGGTGGTAGAATGAAGAGTTAGGGCGACAAGCGCCGATGTCAAGCATACGATACACAAACGTGCAAGTACAACATATATAGACTCGGATATGGTATGGATGATGTACATATGGGGAGAAGCGAGCGTGAACAAATTAAGTACCGTGCGTAGTAGTCAAGGCAAACAAAGCCAGTCCGACGAGAAAACAATCAATAACGATAAGAACTTAGGTATTTAAACGATTAAGGCGTCCGATCTCGCCGCGAACGGGAGGTAAAAAGAGAGACTACAAACGGACTATTCCAGGTAGCATTGAGGATCGCATTCCGAGTCGACCCAGTATCACTCTTGCCACTAGTCGACTTCCTCTTGTCTTCAGGTGTCACTTGAGTTGGATGTTCGATGTCTGCACCCCGGGAAAGACGTGATAGTTTAGACATGATGGTATCCCTCCTGTTAGGAGCGTAATGACCGGAAGCACCAAATATACCGAACAACGCAGCCAGACGGGGACCAGGAATTATCGAGTTCTTCCGGTTAACTCCAGGGCCCGCGATAGCAATAGAACTGGCCGTAGTCGTGGTGCTGTGGTCTGAAATGAACGAACGCACCCGCGTCGACCTCCCATCATCAGAACTACTTGTCGAAGGTGCATCAGAAGAGATGGAATGAGTCAAAGACGGAGTTCGTGAGAGTGTGATGGCCTGAGCAACGCCGCCCTCAGATGGGTCCCAGAACGGGTCCTGAAAAGTGATGCCGTGACCAGAATTGCGGGTGGTGGCTTGATAATCTCTGTTCGTCGCCTGGACCATCGAAAAGCCAGACAACGAAGACTGCCAGCTTTGACGGGTGTTATCAACAATACCCTCTTCCAGTTGTTGCGGGGACGGGGCAAGTGATGTACCCTTTTCAACGAGGGGTTTGCTGCTGGAACCTGATAATCGGTTGAGCCGCCTGGCGTCACGGCGGCGGCAGCGATACAGCGTGTAGGAGATGATGATGAAAAGGATGACAATTCCCGTCGTCAGGGTGGCCGCCACAATGGTAGTTGGTTTGGTTGGTTCAATTGGTGGGTTAGAGGTTTTAGTCCTAGAGTAAAGGTGAACGAAGACTCAAATTAAGGTATTGGCCAAGACTTACGATGAAGGGAGAGGTGGTCCGGAAGTAGGTGAAGGGCCAACTCCGCTTCCAAGATTAGATACGTCATTCTGTACAACTTGGTGAGCACCGACGGATTGGACTTGGTCTGGATTGCTGAGGCTATAATACCAACAAGGGTTAGTACGAACTCAATGCGAGATGGGCCCATGGACTCACATTGAAGTAACTAATCTAGTCGGTAATGCGATCTGAGTGGGAGACAATGAGTCGACATTTGCCAAACTTGAGGGCTTCGATGCCAATGCAGCAATGGGCTGCAGAGAAAGTGTGGATGTCTCAGGGCCCCCAGGTGTACCAATGCTGCTGCTGAACAAGGATCCAGAAAAGCCAGGCAACGAAGCCAGAGTTTGTGTGACAACTGGAGGGGAAGGGCGAAGCAAAGTGGCTGTAGGAGAACCAACGGGAGCAGGAGTAGTTGTCGTCGGTGGGAGGCCAGCTAGGACAGAAGTTTCGGGAGGAACGATACCAGTTGCTTGTGGTGGTAGAGGGGCAACAGATATCAAAATGGCTCCAGCGGACGATGTGACACCGTTAATTGCAGTTTCGATCCCTCCAGCAGCACCTCCGAGAGCTGAGGTTACTCCTTGAACAACTGTTCCAACCTCACCTGCGGCACCTCCCAGAACTGAGGTTGCTACTTGAACTACAGTCCTAACCTCGCCTACAGCCCCTCCAGCGACTGAAGTCAAAACAGCGACGCCCGTCTCCACAACGCCGCCAACTTCGCTCACAATGGACGGTACAACGGTGAGGACCTCTCCAACCACTGAAGTAGCCAAGGGCACTACATCGCCAAAGACGATGCTCGTCGCATCATGGACGACGGTCCCAGCAAGTCCTGTAGCGTCGGCAACGACCTCACTGACCAGAGGCGCCGCAACACCGACGACATCGCCGACCAAAGAGACCGGGATACGAATAATATCGGATGCGAGTGGAGCCACAGCAGCCGGTACGTCTTGAACCAAACCGGTAATCGCGCCAACGGGGTCCTTGGGTAAAGTCTTGACTGCCTTGACGCCATCTTCGACAAGCGCGCCAGCCGTCTTCCCAACATCGCCGACTAAAGTCTCAGCAGCACCGACAACCTTACCGCCCAGAGTGACAGCTCCATCGACGATATTGTCTCCCAGTGAGGCAGCATCATCAACAACTCCTCCCACAATACCCGTTGCAGCACTAGCAACATTACCGACAACCGAGGTGGCACCCTTGACAGCACCAACGGCCACAGATTGTACGGCACCGACGGTATCACCTGCTACAGATGCGACGCCTCCAACGATTTGTCCTACACCCGAAGCGGCACCTTCGACGAGTTTGACGCCACCTTTGACGATATCGGTTGTACCTTTGACTACTTGACCGAGTATTGGTACGTCTGCGAGGCCTTTATGCGGTTTTCCAGAGGACGTAGTGGGCGGGTCGTTGGAGGTCTGATCGGGTTTGTCATTGCCACCCAAAGGAGCTCCCAGTACTTTCCCGACAGCAGGGAGACCTCCAAGAAGTCCCCCGCGGGTTTGCTGATCGGCAGTAGGCGTTGGCGCAAGCGAGAGCGACGAAGCCGATGCCTCGGGGATGGAAGCCTTATTTGCGGATTTATCGCCGTTGCTTTGAGTCAAAGCCTCGCCAACTTTTCCAACAACCGGTAGATTCCCCAGTAGGCCTCCAGACGACTTTGATTTCCCCGAAGGATTGGGAGGAGATGCTTCAGTGTTGACATCATCGCGAGCTGGTGTAGGTATTGGTGACGAAAGGGAAGTTGAAGAAGAGGAAGCTTCATGGGGAGGAGCTGGCGTTACGGCAGTCGATGACGGGGGTTGGGGTTTAGGATTAGAGTTTTCATCTGACTTGGTAGCTTTAGGATCGCCAACAACCTGGCTAACCACACCGCCCGCCGTGTCAGCCAGCTGACCACCAGACCCCTTCACACCATCGACAACACCATTAACGAGGGACCCCAGGCCCCTTTGAAACCTGTAAGAACGAGCGTGTTTTCTGCGAGCATCGTCCATCGTCCAGATTCAGAAGGCCAAATCCCGACGGTCGTGGCGAGCGACACCGACAGAGAAGAAAACGAAGGAAAGGAAGTCCACGAAAGGGTAAACGGAAAGCGCTGCAGTCCTGGATGCTTTAAGGCGGGCGAATGAGAAGAATCATTAGTCCTGGGGGATGATGCAGCCACAGGAAGCGCGTGTCAATTGGACAGATACAGATCTGCGAAAGAGGATATCAACGCTGAGCATCTGTCAACCGAGCTGATGCGCGAACAAGATCGGATTCAGAATTCATTGTTACCAACTCGACGGCTGGGTGGGACGTACCGCCCTAATGAGGTGAGAACGCTACCTGGCCCATCCACAGAGTTGGAAAGATAATCAGGCTCTTTCTCTGACTGAACGGCTACAGGTCACCGGTGGTGTCCCGTATCATCGACGCCAGTTTGACCTGATTGATTGCGAGAAGTACTCGGTCTCGGATGGTCGGTTGCTGGTGGCCTGGCAGAAGGAAAGTTTGTGGATCATGGGCGTTCTTCATAAGCTTCGCTCACACGCTCATGGTAAACAGCATGGTGCGGCGCAGGAGCCTCAATAACTGCGACGACCGTGGTCGGTGAATTTCAAAAAACATGATGACCGAGGGACAATATGAGGCACAGGTATTACGGTAGGATTGTTAACGTTTTGACATAAAGGAATGTGGGTATAAACGAGTGACTGCAATTCGGTTCAGAAAAGGTGCCTGAGGTTCATCCAGCTACTATTCGGGCGAGGATACGAAAAGGAGTCGCGCGTTGCGAACGCCGGCTGTTGTCAGAGCGTCGTCAACCGTGCTGGGCGTGGACGTGACAGGACGGGGTAATTGAGGGTCATAATAACCCGTGCGAGGACCCTCTTGTATCGATGGCATGTTGTCGTCATTGCCCTTCGGCGGTAAAGCAATGATCAAGTTTGAGTTTGAAGTCGTCCCAGTAGCGTTGGTAATCCCTCCCAACGAAACAATCCTCAGTCCGCGACGAGTCCCTTTCGGACCCGAAGGAGGGCGCTGCCGTCGTTCTGACGGAGACGGCTTCATAGAAGGCCTCCATGCGAGTTTGTCAACATTGTCCTCATCGAGTACCGTATCAGTAGTCGCACTCGCGACCGTGTATTTGTCAGTGGCGATGGACATGCTCTTGTGGCGCCGTCCCCACGTGTCGAACCATTCCCAATTCTCCTCTGCACCCATCGTCCTCCGTTTCCTACGACGCCAACGGCAGAAGAACCACAAGGCCAAGGCAAATAGCAAAAGCGCCACCGCACCAGAAACTGCGGCAAGTATAGTCACTAAGTGGCTATTATCACTATCGACGGATGAGCAAAAGCTAACAAGAAAAATATTGTACGTCCAACGCACCGCTGGGTATTAGAGGAAAGGCTTGGGGCAGACTTCTTCATTTTAGGACGGGTGTCATGGGCAAAAAGTGAACGCTTACAGTTTCAGTCACTGCAATCATGCTTGTGGATGTAGTAGTCACGGTGTGGTCTGTGGTCGATCGAGTAGTAGTGGAGGTCGTCGACATAGGGGGAGGAGAGGGTTCTGGTACATTCTGACTGGCATTCTGAGTTTTAGAAATAACCGTGAATGCTGGGGGTTGGACGGATGATGATGTATGTAAGGTAGGGGTGTTATTTGATGTCGAAAGAGAGGACCTGTGAAGTTCTTTTTCAGTGGCGTCATCGGCAAGAGACAAATTTGGGACACACGGGGTGGTGCTCGTCAATTGCGCTTGCGTTGGAGGTAGATCAACGCCAGCAGCTACTCTGGGAGTTTCTTGGTTGAAGGACGGGACATTGTGGTCATGGGGCTGGGTTTGTGGTTGGGTATTGGCATTGGCTGAATGGCTCTGGCCCGCGTGGTTTCCCTGGGAGAACTTCTTGACTATAGGCCAATTCTTCCAGTCGAGCGATGAAGGTGGTGATCGAAGCAACATCATAGACTGAGAAAGGTGAGGTCAGTGGACCACACGTCATGAGCCGAGAGATAAAGGCGAAACTGCTTCGAGCTCAGTGGCCGTCGGAATATATCATCGATGTCCAACAGAGAGGACAAGAGAACCTGAGGCACTTGATCCTTGTCAGTCACTCCGAACAAATTCTTTGATGATAATATGATGTAACCTACAATTGACAACCAAGTACCTTGGAAAAGGAATCAAGGTTGGACCGCAGGAGAGCGCGGACTGTTCTTGAGAAGATACCATGAAATGCGTTCGATATAACGCAGTCAGAGTTACTACAATCAGGCTAGCTGATCCCAGTCCGCATAGAGAATGATGATGGTTGTTCGAGGTGGAATAGCCGTTGAGCCTAAGCCGCCCTTTGAAAGCATGGAAGTCAAGGATATCAATGGGCAGCACAGCTCACGAGTCTGAGCATGTCAGAGGAATCGGGAGCTCGGGAGATGGAAGATTGCGCAATGTATGGGACTGCCATTGCGGCGTGTGAGATGATGCTTGAAAGCGTATGATGTTGGTTCAATCATGATCATCCTGCCATTCTCCCCCAAGTTTCATCAGAGGCGTTAAGTAGAAGCTACCACTGAGATATTTATTGACTTGTGCTTTCGGAAACCGAGGAACTTTGTGTTCGAATGTCGCCCAGATGACCATTTGAGAAGCAGAGATTAGGCCCAGACTGCATCTCCATTTGCTAGACCAAGCAGAAAGCCCATCCATGGGAGAGAGAGAATACGTGCACCGCCTCGTGAGATGATAAGTGATCTAGGAACGTTGTTGGTAGAAGAGATATGAATCAGAGGTCCGTCCTGTGTGGCAGAAATGATAGCAGAGTCTAGGTTTGGGCAAAGAGGATTCGAAGCATTCGTTTGAATAGGTGAGTACAGCTTCCATTTGAACATGTGAATCGATGGGCTTTCGTGGAAGAGACTCTGAAGATCGCTGGCGAAACCTGGTGGCGGAACAAGGAAAGCCACACGAGCGCTTACTCATTGGATGGCTAGGCACAGGGGCTACAGGGGCTACTCCTGCTGAGGTTCTATGACAAGTATCGCTCAATGTGAAGGTCCTGCTGAGTATCAGCTACGGTAATCAGCAGCTCCCAATTGGGGTGCGGTCATTCCTCCAATGCAATTTTCGGGAGTACCCTATAACCGCTCCACTACCTTCGAAATGTCCGTAGAAAACGACAGTAAAACACAACTATGTATAAGAGTACAGTGTAGATAAAATGTGAGTCCAAGTAAAGTCTGTCCATAAGAGGTCCCCTTAGTATGACTATTACTACAGCTATGTAGGTTTGGCTTTATATAGGAGTTCCACATTCCGACGTCCAGCGTCCGTTAGGATTTCACTCGAAGTTACTCGACGTTGCTTCGAGTGATCATTGTTCCCTTCCCCATGGGGCTCATAAATGAAAGCGCCAGAAATAACGCCGTTCGATGGCTGCAAGGTTGTCGGAGGCGTGGCGACGACCAAGTTGGTATTTGATGTTGTCCCAGTCTGATTCGTCACATATCCCATCGAAACAACGCGTATTCGCCTTTTTTCTACTCGGGAAGAGTTCAAAGAGAGTGCATCATCGCCCTTCTCATCTTCCGTGTCGCTAATCTTGGCTTGATTTTCAACATCAACGTCCATGATGACGGATACACCTCTATGCTGCCGCTTCCAAGAGTCGAACCACTTCCAATTGTTTTCGTTACGTTTCTTGTTCCGTCTTCGACGCCAGAGGCAAGCGAGCACGATGATCATACAGATGACAAACGCACCAACCACTGAGCCAACAATGGCAGGGATAACAGGGGAGTGAGAGTTCTGGGAACCATTTTGGGTTGGAATGATGGTTGAAGTAGAACCCGCGCCCGAGGACGTTGAAGGGATCAGTATTGAGCTAGTTAGGAGAGTTGATACAGGACCAGACTTTGGATCATTTGTGATGGTTATTGAAGTGGAAGGGGGAGTCTCTTCCACCGAGATGGGAGCGGTGGTGGTCTCCGTTATGATCGAGGCTGATGCCGCAGACAGCAAGGAAGAAGCTGGGCCGTCGCCGGCGAGCGCGACTTGGCTCTCATTTGAGCTCGGTGGACTCGGTGGGGATGATGGAAATGGCGACGTCGGCGGCGGCGGCGGCGGTGGTGGGGCTGTTGGTGAAGGGAGAGGCGGCGGCGTAACCGTTTGTGTGAGGATCAACACGGATGTCTCTGTAGCTGGGGTAGGACTACCTTAAAATATGAGAAATCCTCTAGCCGAAGATAAGATAGCACAGACCGAGGAGAATCCGGAGGAGGTGGTTGGCTAGGTTTCACATTGGGAGGGGCCTTCACTGGGGAATCCCCAGTAGGGGATGGAGGTGGACGTTGGCTATCCCGGCCACCAAAGCATAGCGGCGGGAATATACACAACGCCCTGCGTTGGTGCACCCTTGCATAAGGGATATCCATTCTGGTGCGGCTGGATGGAAATGGCCACTGTAAGAGCGGTGGAACGTAGAAGAAGACCAGGCCATATATATACGCGCCCCTCAGACACGACTGTTCCCTATGGATACAGGTATCTGTCGGAAGAAATAATGCACATAGAGCTGTCCAGCGCCCTCTTTCTAAAAGTGGGCGAGCAGCCTACTACATCATTTTGGTGAACCCATGTATAAGATGACAATCGCAAGAAGAGAAATCACCTTGGTCTCCCAGAAGCGGCCTACTCGTTCTCCCAATGCCAATCGCTACACCGTGACCAAGGGACGATTGTCATTTTCCTGTGTGCTAGTGTGCATGGCGTGCTGGACCGTGTCAGTTTAGAATAGCCCCAGATTATGGAATTCAACATAGGTTGTCGTCGATCCTGGCATGGTTGCCTGATTGCCAGAGTCATGCCAACTGAGCATAGGAGCCTGCCCTAAAAGGAAAGGAGTATGGCCTGGGATGGGTCTCAATGTTCAAACGTTCACGTTCATATGTGAGCTGCAAGCGCTGATGCGAACTTGTCATGGAATGCAATTATATATTTATTGCTTGAATCTAACCAATAGGATCCTCCGGGAGAGACTCTCCGAGACTCTCCCGCTGCCTCCGGTTCCACTTTTTCCATACATTTTAACAACTTCGCGTGGTGGTTACTGGTACGAGTAGTAGTATATGACCGAGAGTTATGCCATCATTTCAAAGCCCCGAAACTCTGATCAAACCAAATGAAGACATGAAACAGGTCATCCCAATGAGCTCTCGACGTGCGCAAGCCGCGACATGTAAGTATCAAACTAAGAGTACAGCAGTAGTCCCAGCTAAATAGTCCTGGTATCTAAGTATTGGAGTACTTGGATGCAAATAATAGTTCGGCATTGCGGCGTCCCGCGTCTGTGAGGATGTCTTCGGATGGATGGCGTTTCAGGAGTTTAGGAGGCCTTTCAGGGGGCGGTTCATATCCACGAAGTGCAACCCGAGCTGTGTTTGATGTATCGTGGATCGACGGGGGCAAGGCGACGACAAGGTTTGTATTTGATGTTGTCTTTGTTTGATTCGTATTACTTGTGATGAATCCCATTGAGACGACTCGTACGCGTGGTGCTTCAGAAGACGTGGAGGAGTGCAAGGAATGCACGTCGTCATCCTTGCCGTGCAATGTCTTCTCAGACGAAGAGCCTAGCGCTTGGTTCTCAACATCTACGTCCGTGATGATGGTAGACATGCTCTTGTGCCGCCTGTTCCAATAGTCGAACCATTTCCAGCTGACCTCATGACGTTTCTGCTTTCTTCTTCGACGCCAAAAGTAGAAGCATGCGAAAATGCAAGCAACTCCCAGTAAGGTTCCTGCAATAGCGATGAGTATCTGAATAGGTACACTTAGTCCTCTTGAAGGGCTGTTGGATGAGGGGGGCGTGGGGGAAATGTTCTCAGTTGGAGGAATGCCAGATGGCAATGCAACAGAGGTTGATCCGGCAGTAGAGGCTACCGCGGTCTCCGACGTCGATCCAAATGTCTCTCCAATCGTGGATGATGTGTCTGCGGTAGCTTCAGACCCATCGGAAACAGATTGCGCCAAGGGTACGCTCGGCGTTGGCTCGGGCGTGGGTGTGCCCGATGAAGGCGAAGATGCCTCGGTGGATGAAGAAAGCCTTTCTTGTGAAACAGCAGCGGCGCTGGATTTTCTTTAGAATAATATGGAAGCAAACAGAGTAAATTGAGTGCATACGTTGGTGAAGGAGGTGCTCTGACAGTGCCTGGATTTGGGGATTGATCCTGGACAGGGGCAGGTATGGTAGTTGGGGTTGGAAGGGGGATGGGGGGATTGTTAGGGGGCGGCGGAGGCTGTTGTTGAGGAGGGGGACCAGGCGGGTTGGGTACAGGAAGAGTGGAGGCTTTTGTTGGAAGCGAAGGTTTAGAGGTCGAAGAATGGCTTTCCTTGCGATGGTTCGAATCCTTGTCGCTATCGGAAGAGTCACTGTCGTCACTGTCGTCACTATCACCCGTACTGTCGCTCTTGTCATGATCGTCCCGCCCGATGAGGCCACGAAGAGCCAGCCGCTTCTGAGGCCGTCTAATCTCGACGAATAGCTCGGGATTATTCTGAACTTGGGTGGGACGGTTCCCTTCTGGGATGTAGCGGGCCAGCGCTTGATACGATCGCTCTCGAGGCCAGGAGCGACGCATATGATAGTGACAGAGACGATCTGCAGAGGTTCATACTAGAGTATGTTGATAGCTTTAAGTAGGAGTGGCTCAAGGCAGTGCATATTCCAGGACAGCATACTACACACACCTTCCATCACAGTCGTCATGGTGTGAAGAAGCGGTCAAATGATACGAAACGCGGTTGCATGCAGACAATATGCAGATGACATTTTTAGAAGCAATACCAGAGCCTGACTGTGAAATGTGAGTATACTTGTGAATAGAGAACCGATGGCGCCGATGGCGCGGGGGGAAGAAAGCTATTGATGAGAATCACTTCAGAGCACCAGGAGAGACCCTATACGTATATAGGGACTTGTCGCGGGGTCAGTGCTGGAAGTCCTCGCAGCATGGCGAGCCGTGGTTCAGCCCCTTGGACTGTCCTCCTGCGTTGTAAAAAGTGACGCCGTCAAGATTATTCACTGAGAATGAGAGGACCATACTTTTCAAGTGTTTGATTCACTACATCTGATGTGACTCCATCATCTCATGCCTGTCATTACCACATTCGCTCGAATCCTCTGTACTTCCTGCGCATTGTTCGTCGCCAAAGACAGTTCCTGTGATGACCAGATATGATTGATGTGATGGCTTGGCGTAAAAATCAAAGTTTGTTTGTAAGTTGATGTTGATTGTTGGAGAGGGGCATCAGAGTCGAACTTACCTCTGAGGAAGGAGTTGGAGATGGTGGTGGGGAATTGGATGTCCGCAATACTCTAGTGTGGCCGACGCTTGAGCTCTTCTGTACTCTCCATTAAATAGATCAACAGTCTTCGAGTAGGTGAGTGGCACTAAGTCGATAATGGTAGACGATGCAAGAAACCTGAGATGGCTACCTCTGGGCGAGTCAGTGAAAGGAGCATTCGTCGCCGAGCGCTGAGGACTGAATAACAACCAGGGCTCGGGACATTGATGAATGTCTGAGCGGTTGATGCTGCTGATGTTGTGAAGTACTCTACAGCGCTGATGGGTGGAGCGCTAACGCTCATTCTGGGTAGGACACAGGAGGCACAGTAGCATTTAGTAGCCATTGATCGTACGATAGCCCCGCGCTATAGTCGAAGCAAGGGATCAAACCACTATCTCGTTGCCCACCGGTACCGGTTGAAGTCTGTGGGGAGTAGGAGCCTAGGAGAAAGACCCTATCAATACGGTTGAGGAGTCAAAAGCCTTGGTTGCGCCTCTCCCATGTCTCAAACCACTTCCACCTATCCACCTTTTCCTTGTTGATTCGTTTCTTTCTTCTACGCCAGAGCAGGAATACCCCACCGATGACTAGCACGATAGAGATCCCGCTCAAAGCGCCGACAATGCCAGGTATAACCGAGTTGGGAGCTCTGATAAACTCATAATTCTTCAGTAAGATCGTTTTAGTACTCGCTAAAATCCAGCTCACGTTTTAGGGCTGCTACCACTGCTTTGCGTCGCACTGGCTATGGGCTGTTGCTGAGGTTAGAGAAGTGCAAAACACCAGAGGACAAATGTTGCTTGCCATTGACGATTGTTCCGTTGTAGTATGGTGTCCGTCAGAGTGGTGCCCACCTTCGCCATGGTCATGGCGCTGCCAAAGGTGACCCTTGAAGGTTTGCATGGTGTCTATAGAATGCTCAGCGTATTCCAACGCTTCCTTGTGGAATACATTCGATCAGACTCGTAGCAAACTTTCATACAAACTGCGCACCTCTCAGACGGTGAGCGTGTATTGAATTCTGATGGGGGCGACTCGTTCACTCGCGAGTACTTAAAGCTCAGTCACTGGTTGTTGATGCTTCACCGTTGACAAGAACAAACGTTGGGGTTGGACCATCGACATCATTGGCCTTAGTTACAACCTTGATAAGTTGATAGTTAGACGCATCTTCCATTTGTTGATTAATCTCACGAACTCCGAGGCTTTTCTAGACGTTGACGGGTATAAATTATGAGCATACAAGATTGAAGGTGGCGTACGGTCAAACCTAGTCCTTGCGAAGCGAAAACTACTACTACGATCCAGGGAGTGTGGAATTCGCACTGTTATTCCGTGACAGGAGCAGTTCGGCGTTTCTAACGCCGCCCGCGACAAGGAGATGATCAGGAGGCGGTTCGGTCGCGGCCACAGGGTGTGTGGATGGATCATAAAATCCAGATGGTCGTTCCAACCCACGACTTGACCTCCGTAAGTGAGCCAGAGGCGGCATGGGCGGTGCCGCAACAACGAGGTTCGTATTTGAAGTGGTGAGAGTGTGAGAAGTGTTTCCTCCCACTGAGATAGCACGGAATTTCTTCTCGTCGCCCCATGAAGAGCGGGTCGACGGGCTAGAGAGATGATCGTATTTGAGGCTGTAGGGATAGTAGTCCGCGTCCTCAACGTCTCTAGAGTTGCGGCTGGGGCTGGGGGGACGTCTAGAAGCTCCATATTTCCATCTATAAAAGGGATTCCAACTGACACGGCGTCGACTTCCCAACCTCGAGAGTTTCCGGCGTAAAAGCCAGATCGAGAGGGCTATAATAAGCAGCCCTATGATGGTAGACAGAACGGCAAGGACGATCACAAGTTGGTGGCTGGAACTTGGCTAGCGTGAGGCAGAGAAAATGAGATTGAAAGCAGTTATGACATACGAGGATTGCTTGCCAGCTGCTCCTGATGGTAAAGTGTCGTTGGCAGAGGTGGACGTAGGACCGCTACATCACGGTTAGGAACAATGATCATCGAGGAGAAAAACGAGCCATACGGAATTGGGTTCCCTACTGCAGAGCCAGAAGCGTCTGGACCTTGCTTGCTTTCGGCCATAGTCTCGAAACCTCTGCAGTTACTCTTGCCTCTCTTGTCCTTGTCCTTCCCATCGCCCTTGCCATCCCCAGAACCACGGCCATCACAGTTTGGATTTTTGTTATTGCCATTCCTGCTTCCACCTCTGCCCCTCCCACCGTTTTTGCCGTCATCCTTGTCATCGTCTCTACCAAAGACATTCTCGTATTCATCCCCGAAACGCCTGGACACGAAAGGAGGGTAGTCGCTCATGCTTCAAGCCGTCAAGCAGTTGGTACAACCACCCAGTGGTAAGCGAAATTAGCGGGGCGAAACCCCAAAGTGCACTGAACCAGAGTGCTGATGAGAAAGAAGTTACAACGCACGCGAAGAAAGGATGGGAGCAATTACTCACCCACTTCTCACACACGCAAGTATACATAACCTCACGAAATCATTCTCCTAAACCGAGCATTAAGATTGATGGTCTCCTTCGTCTCTGTTTGTGGGTTCATTCCTCATGTTCCCGTTCCCATGCGCAACGGTACCGTCACCCCGGTCAGATAACCACATCCTATGATGTCGAAAATACTCCCAACCGTTCACCATTTCTCCGTTTGCGTCTATACTTAGCATCAGAAAAGTATAGATTGATGGTATCATTTCCATATTTGGAAACGCACCTGGTGGGGGGCATCATTCGTTGCATCTTGCAGCGCTGATGGAGGGTATGGAGGAGGCCCCGGTGTTGACGAAAGATGGCGACCAGGCTGAAACCTACGCGACTTGCAGGGAGGCTCATGAATAGATAGAAAAGTGTATATTGAGGGCACCGATATTTTCGGGAGTGACTATACGGCCTCATTGAAGGCCTCATTCACAGAGGAATGGAACCTAAACAGAACAAATGTCAACTGGATGTTTGGAGACACAATGATAGCACAACTAACTTGTGGAGGCAATTCCCATAGCAGGCACTCCTACGGCATCTATCCAAAGCGACGAGGACAGAACCTCCCGTTCTCGTTCTGATGATGGGGTTCTATTCGTGTACCAAGAGTATATCCATGTCAATGATGACATGTCCGTCGATGGGAAGCAGGACAATAGGTACTACCACGACATCATGCCATCGATGACGAAGGGGTCTCGCTCGAGTTACATCTGCAACGTTGACATTCGCGACAAGGCCTCAAGATGCCAGACAACTCAAGAGACTCCATCAACCTGCAACGATGTTCCCAGTGGAGCGACCTCGATACGGCGCGGAAGGCAATAGGTTACCTACTACCAACCCGTCATAGCCCGCAAGTCACTGCATGTTGGTGCGCACATACGGGATATTGAAGAGCGCCGAGTTGGTGTGGTGAGAGATTCTGAAGATATTTGATGCACAGCTTGAAATCTATCAATGATGGGTCGTCAGATTAGAATCGCGAGACACCGTGGGCATGCACAAAGAACGTACCACGCTGCCAATGGGGAAACCAGTGAACCACAAGGTCATCCAAGTTTTAATCCCTGAAAACATAGGAAGTCAGTGCAAAGCAACCGCAGCATCAGATACATGGTGTCTGCCATAAGTTGCCGACATCTTCAATCCCAGTCGCGAACACGCTCCCGTATTCGCCTAAGGACGCCAACCGATATCGAGCTTCATTCTCTGAACCAAGAGTTAATCTGAGGAACTGGGAAACGTTTCCCCTGGCATCCATCCATCATGGGGGACGAGGGAGTAATGTATATAGCACGATAGCAACAGCAATAAGGATATGGACGGTGAATGAAGCACTGCGATAACCTAAGAAAATGGACAGCGAAAGTGATAGATATAAAACCTGCGGGGAAATGCCCTACTCATCCGTCCTTCTTGGTGGTCAAAGAGCCCGCGAGTGGGATCGGAAGCGTCGAGGGTGTGGGTCGTGAGCGGGTGGAGAAGCTGGCTTTTCAACAACGAGGAACTCCTCAGCCACTTTGCCATCTTGGACTTCGTCAGTCAGGAGGGAACGGAAGCCGAACCAGTTGAAGGGGGCGTTCTCAACCAGATGCGCGTCCGTGCCTTGAACGGAAAACTCGAGATGCGGGCGGCGGGCGGCAAGGCTGTGGGATACGAGGTGACAAACAAGGATGAAGATGATGAAGAAGATCATCAACAGGGTCCGCGCCTTCATGACGACGTGACCTTTGAGGGGGCTTGCGGTCATGGTCATAATACGCTCCCGAAGAGATGGTTTCTCTGGGGGAGCGAGGAACGCGATTGAATAGTCATGAGGAGTAGTTGGTGAAGAGGGCGTCACGATGATCGCGGGTAACGCTGATTTCTCAGCCACAAGTGGAAGTGAGAGGTCTGTATTAAGCGACATCAATGATCGTCAATTGACCTCATCAAAGAATCATGACAAACCAAGGGGGGCTGGTATGAGGGTATAATCAAGGCGCTGGGGGAGGCGGTGAAGACGAGGACCTTCCAACAAGAAGTCAGGACATCGAAACCGCGGCGAAACGCGAAAAGAACTCACCAGCACGACGAGCCATTGGTGATGATATATTGGATGGTGGATATTGGGAAAAAAGGTTGATGGCAAGGTTTAACTTTGGGAGCTTAAGGTTATGTAAAGGCACAAGAAATTGCACGGCGAAGCGGTCGAAACAAAAGAATGTGTTTGCAAAACGAATGTGGGGTTTTTTGTGCGAAAACGAAGAGCGACGAGCTCGTTGGCGAGGAGGAGCGCGCGAACGACGACGGCGACGATGAGCAAGGAGGAAATGGGAGAAAGGAAAAAGGCGCGGTAACAAATCCATGCCCAAATTCGCCATCACTGGGGCACGTGAGCTCAGAGCCCATAGCCGGTTCCTTTGGCGACGCTGGAAATCCATCCTCCGCTCGAACATAAGTATTGAAGCTTTGAAGTTTTCACTGCTCCGAATCGCTTCCTCTGCCTGTATTCCTTGCATGCAGCCCTCATCCTGACAGGTTGTTCGAAGTGACAATTCTTGGGCAGTTACGTTAACCGGTTCCTATCCCTGATGACGTAAGCACATAAATCCGCAATTGACCAAATTTTGGATTTGGATGGACTTGTAAAAAAATCCTTCATCATGGCTACACAACTTTATGAAGCTCCAAACCTCGATACCAACGTTCTCTCTACGCCCAGGAGAGCGAGCTCTCTATCTTCGCAAGCATACGTCCTCGCTCTGGCCTCAACACCCGTATCCTATGCTGCAGCCGCTTCAGCACCTTCAAATCGAATAGACATCTATGATAAATCATCTTTACAAGGAATCCAAACCCTGCCCGGTCATGAAGTGGCCATTACATCGCTTTTCTCGACAGAGAACCTCATTGGAACGAATAGCCCAGTCTACGTTTCCTCCGGTCGCGATGGTCTCGTCAATGTTTGGGATCAACGATCGGGGACCACTTCCATACAGAGTAAGTAGTATTCGATCCCCTCTCCGCTCCACACTGTCTTCGGGTGGGAGTCTTACATAGTCGCCGAGTCCCAACATTTTTCCTTCCGTCAAAAACTTCGAACCTACCAAGTATACTGTTTTCGTAGTGTCGACGTACGATGGTGGTAATAAACCCTTACTTTGCTGCGATGTTTCGCCTGGTGGTGAGATGGTCGCTGCTGGTACCGACTTGCAAGGGACCGATGCGCTGATTCTGTACTGGTCAGTACTGTCCATGATCTAATCTCTTACACTCCCCAATGAGATATTTATCCTACTGGATGCATTCTAGGGATCCCCGGAAACCCACCGTCCCGATTCGAACCCACACCGAAGTCCATTCAGACGACATCACTACCCTTCGTTTCTCCCAAGAAGGGGGTCTTCTCCTCTCTGCGTCTTCTGACGGACTCCTGAGTATCATCAACCCAGAAGAAGATGACGAGGATGAATGTGTCCTTCATGTGGGTAACTTCGGATGCAGCGTCGCACAAGCGGACTGGATATACTCTCCGGAAGGATCGAGAGTATGGGCTGCCAGCGATATGGAAACGTTTAGCGTTTGGTCACAGGAGGTAGCTACTCTTCCCTTACCAACTTGGTACAGGCTTAGGCTAACCGCATTGCAGCTGGATCAACTACAGAACCTCGACATTCGAGGCCCGTCT
This sequence comes from Pleurotus salmoneostramineus, assembly GCA_002583695.1. NCBI lineage: Eukaryota > Fungi > Basidiomycota > Agaricomycetes > Agaricales > Pleurotaceae > Pleurotus > Pleurotus salmoneostramineus. The sequence goes on from BEWF01000458.1 coordinate 158,139, forward strand.
GTCCACTCCCAAAAACGAACATGGGTCACCGACTACCTGATCACCTGCCATAGCGACTCGCAAGGATCGTCAAACCTCTCCGTGTTCACCGGTTCCAATGAGTATAACATATTTCACCTCGTCAGGGTATAGACAACTTGACCGTCTATTTTTTTCAGAGGCGACGTTGCTCTATTGACATGCTCTGACCACTCATCCTCCGACGCTCCTTGGACTTTACATCGAGTATGGAGTCATGGACATCAAGAAGTCGTTCGCTCTCTCTTGCACGACGAACAGGTATATTATTGTCCCTCCCTGTGCTTCTATCCCAGCTTACACCGATCAATTTGATCTGAACCAAGAACGGCGTTCTCCTCACGGGAGGTGAAGACGGCAAACTCAATTTATGGGACCACCCAACGCTCGATGGGCAGACACCCATGAACCTCGACCAAAACCGCTCTCCTCAATTGGGACGTCCTCCTTTGGGAGTACGAAGCGCCTCAAGTTCCAGTTTTGTCGGACGATCGAGGGCACTGAAACGAGAGGTAGACGAAGATACTGAAATGGATGATCAAACACCAGTAAGTGGCTCGAAATTCTCCGCTCCTGTATCTCACAGAATGTTATTGTCCAAATAATTGATCAGTACTCGGTTGAAAAAGAAGGGAAAAGAAGACGCGTGTAGACTTTCCCACTTCAAGTTCAAAAATAACCCACAATCATGAAGCAACAATTAACCGAGCCGTATAATTACATTGTCATTCGCAATTGTGTATAAGAAGATAAGCAGACGAAACCTTCTATGTCTACACACAATAAGCAAAAAAGGAGTGAGAGCCTAACAAGCCTCCACTGATATACAAGTGATGTGCAGAGTAAAAACAATCCTGCGAGGAGAGATCTACTCGTAACAAACAAACCAGAGAACAAAGCTCTTGGTAAAATACACCACTCGCGATCCCCAAAGCGTCAATAGTTAATAAAACAGTAAAACTTGGGATGGCGAGTAAGGTTGATTGGGTGGAGGGAGTGAGGGGAGGAGTGAATTATTCTCCAAGCCGCCTCTGTTGCACGCAACGAAGGGCGACTTGGGGATGAGAGGGGGTATATATTGAACGATCGTGGTTGAAGTCGGATGAATCTAGAATAAATAGAGGCACTGTAGGTGCCGAGGAATGGTAGTGTAGAGGTGTTGATGTTGATACAAACGTGGGGTGCACGTTGGTGATGCGAGTTGAAGGCGCATGCAGTGATGGTGGTAATACAGTGGGGTGATTGGATGGATGGTATTATGATAATGCAGAATGAGTCGTGTCGTGTGTCGTTAAAGACGGTTTCCCGTCAAATCCAGTTGAGAGTATACCGATTAACCTTGAAAAAGAACGTGGGGGATAAAGAGAGGAATAGGCTCAGTTAGCCAAGATGTGGGCTTCCCGAAACGTGAGGGGATTAGAGGATATCGATTGTGATAGGCGAACAACCCATAGCGATGAGGCCGCCTGCGGGGAATGATTATGAGTGACAGTCCACGAAGTCTGAAGCCATCGACTTACTCGTATGAACATTCTCGCAGCAAACGGTTTGCGAGGAGCTGGAGCAGAGAGAACTGTTAGTCGAAGTAGAGCGGACTATAACAAGGGATTGCCTACCATGAGCCTCCTCCAAGGAGGGAGTTGCATGTAAGCCCGACTTGAAGGTCGCCGAGGATGGGACCCAACACAAGGCCGAGCAAGCCAGCAACACCAGAAACCTTGTCCGATCCACCCGCCTCCAACGATTCGCAGCATTGTACAGGCCCAGAGCTGCACTTATTGCCTCCACCAACGGGTACCGGGGCGATGTACGTATCCACCGGGTAAGGAGCAACTGGTGGGATAGGCTCAATAGGAAGTGGTGCGACCTTTTCCATGGGAGGCGCGATCGGGAGCGGCTCAATCTTTTCCATGGGAGGAGGGGGAGCAACAGGAAGGGGAGCGATAGCTTCCTCGACATACTCGTCGACATAAGGCGCTTCAGGATAATATATATCATTACGCTTGTAATAGCCAGAAATAGCAGGGGGGTATTCACCATGTTCCACGGGAGGGAGATATTCGCCCTTGACCTTTTCGGGAGGAGGGGGGATGTATTCCTCGCCGATGGGTGCAATCACCTCAGGAGCGTAGATTTCTTCGGGCATGATCATCTCGTCGTAGTAAGGGCCCTTCTCGATGGGAAGAGGGGCAATCTTCTCAACAGGTGGGGGAGGAGGAGGGGGAGGGA
>BEWF01000461.1:0-33844 GCA_002583695.1 Pleurotus salmoneostramineus
ACGACTGAGGCTCAATAGCGATTCGGGCCTTCATTCGGTTCTACGACTGGCCATCAATCACCCTGAGGGCCTATATTTAAGATTAAAAGAGGTGCCTTAGGTGATGGTTGGGACGATGAGGATGATCCATGTATCCCACACAACGTACGTCCGCCATAGCTAGAGGGAAAGAAGGTATAATCAGCAATTGGCTAGACGAGTGAACTTTCTCTGACAATTTACCATTAGGCCCATGAGCGTGAAGCCAGCGAAAGCACCACAGCACAGCCCAAATATAGCGATGGGACCAAGTTGAGCGTGCTTAAGGTACGCTGAAGGCCCGCCAGGATAGTTCCTTTGAATAACCCAAGCCTCTTGATCGATCCAAATGACTGTGGCGATCCTGATCGTTCCGAGGGCAAATATAAACGCATTGAATACTTGTTGGCGCCAGCGATGGCGGCTTCGTCTGCTGGTAAAAATGAAGTACGAAGCGATTGAGTATATAGCTATATGCAAGCCTGACAACAAGGGAGTGACGGTGAGGCGTTGGTGAGGCGGGCTCCGTCAAGGAAACATAGTAACGTACCATAGGCGATAGCTCCAACGTATCCCGCAGTATTTACAGCCCGTTCAGACCACAATTGACTCGACGATTCTTCAGTAGCGTTCATCAGAGGAGCCATTGGGAGGGTTTGCGTAAGATATCTGGGAGGGATGTCGAAGAAGCAAGTCAACCCGAGTGCTATACGTGATCCCGATATTGGTGCGGCTCGAGAGGCTTTTAAGCCATAACGAGTATCCGTAGACGTAGGATCAGAAGTTGATTGTGTCGATTAGCTGGGAAATTCTCAAATTTTGCACGGGAGTTCAGGTACCGTAGGCCAGACAATAATCTCACACCGGCGTAAGATGAGGGCATAACAAGCCAGAGAGCACTCAAGCATAGCATATGTGACACCAGTCAGTACCACAGAGACGCTCTAACAAGGAGATATCGATGACATACTTGAAAGCCCGCAGGCAAGGCAAAGACAGGTAAAGAATCGGGATTCCTGCTGACGAATGACCAGGCGCAAGGAACGCGTGAAAAGGGGCGTGCTGTTTCACGGTCAAGTGTTTGATAAGGGCGTGGTGCATCGTCTTATGATGATGGGATGATGATCACTGGCATCGTTGTGTTGGTGTGAGAAGAGACCGTTGAATATGCACCTTTTGGGCGAGTAAGGTGCCCGAAGTTCGTCTGAAACAGGATACGCCGATTAGCATGCGCAAAATATTGACTCAGCGCGGTAGTCGAGTTTCAAAGCGCAGAAGACAAGAACAACGTGGATCCGTTTGGTATCGATTTCTGTGAATCTCTGAGAGAACAGGGGACAGGAAACAGGAAACAGGAGTATTGTTAGGAGCTCCGTGCGCCACTCAAACAGGCCTCGCTATCTCTCGGAGAAACGACTGTCTCGTTGCTCGAGACCCCTTCTCCAAGAGGACCGCTACTGACCGGACTTGGCTGGGATAAGATGGTAGAATGCGCGTGGTTGCTCACTTCCCGAGTCTGAGTCACCTCAAGTTGAGAGATATCACTGACAAGGGAGGAGGCTCGTCTGCGGTTGACCGGCGCGTTGTTGAACTTCAATGCGCTTACGCGAGTTTGTGCATCATTGACCGTAGTCCGCGACCAAGCTCTTCCTCGGTAAACCTGCATCAAGACGAGCTGAGGTGCAACGCACTACCGATACCGCGAGTCAGATACCAAATAAGACCGTGAGCTCGAAATCACTCACAGTGATCTGAACGATCATTGGTAACAACAAGTTTTCTGCTGCGGTCTGTCGCGCATACAGGATAATGAAGATCCCACAAACGACACCGCTCAGCAGCGAGGACTCAATGAGCATGGTAATGACACTGGTGTACGACTTCATCGTTCCATTTATCCCAAGCGCGATGAGCTTTCGGCGATGCCACAGAAGACGCACGATGAGAAGGAACGCGAGGAGCATGTTCAGCGTCATGGACATCGACCAGCAGGCCAGTCCCAAATTTGGACCCCATGTTCCTTCATATGGGTGGGCGGATTCGACGATATTTGCCGTGGTGAGAACTTAATAAGGGAGTAAGTAGCCGCAGTAAATTAGGCGGCGTTATGATACCACGATACCAAGGACTCACCAACCGTTCCAATGTACAGAAGGCCAGGCAAGATCAAGACATACACATTATTCCACACGACCCATGTTCTCCATAACTGAGGCAACGCATCAGCTGAGATGGATTGGTCACATGGGAACGAACAACTCACCAAGAAACCATCCAACACGAAGTCAGCCAAGCTAGCTGCTACGAGTCCCAGAAGGGTAACAGGACGTGATTGCTCGTGAAGAAGGAAGCCATACGGCCCTCCTTTGTACTCTCGTTCGTATATCCAAGCATGCTGGTCGAAGTTGATCGTCGTAGCAATGTGAATGGTTCCGAGTGCGAAGACCAAAGTGTTGAAGATTTGAGTGCGATAGCGATTCGGTTTCCGGCTTTTGAGAATAAAGTAGGAAGCGGCGGCATAGACGGCAATGTGAAGGCCTGATATGAGTTTGTTTAGCTGAGCAAGAGATTAATGTCAATATCAGAAAGACAGTACTGACCGTAGGTGATCGCTCCCAAGTAACCAGCCGTGTTGATAGACTCCTCTAACGCGAGCTTGTCTCTATACGTTGGGGCCATAAGCTCAGTGATTCTGTTTTGTAGCTAGCTCGTAGATCTCTCTCACCTTATATGTTTTTCATTGATCCAGCGAAGTCTGAGGGCATGAGGTCGTAAATCACTGCGCCCACAGATATCAGCCCAGGGCAATCAGATAGCTCTGCATTCTTAGACCAAGGACTGGGAATGCCGCGGTTGACGGAGAGCATCAGTTGCCCGTGGGTGGTGAACTCGTTCAAAGATGTATAGCGTAGGCATCCTTCGTTGACGAGTCCGTGGACGACCGTAGAGCTTTAATCAAGAGAAGTAGTCATCTAGACAGGCGTCTCTATCCGGCATGGCATGATCGATGGAAGAGTGTGTTCGGAGAATTCTAGGCGACCAAGGCAATGGGAAGAGATGGATGGGAACCATCACCTCGGTCAAGGACGACATGGTCACCGGAGAGGAGGCATAACCTGCGGTGTGGGATTTGTAGTCTCAATCTAGCGTACCACAAGTCAGAAAACGTTTCTTCCCAGATTGAGATCATGTGCATACCTTGATCTGTGCGAAGGTGTCGACTTTGTTGAGTTGAAGGAGCAGTGTCAGGGACTGGTCGGGAAAGAGTGGCAAAGAGACTCAACCCGAAAAGTCCGAGTCTGAGGGGCGGGACTGTACAAGCGTCGTTCCAGCCGGTGGCAGTCAATAGGCGGTTGGGCTGGAGCAGGGCTGGAGAGACCACAGCAAGGCAAGGAGGGTGGGTCAATGATAGCGTTAAATAAAAGGTCGTGAATAGTCTAAATAACGTAAGTCTACCTATGGATACCAATACAAGTTGATTATTATGCACATTAAGGCAATGGTGATGTCGGTGTATGAGGGAGGGCCGATGAAACAAGGACGGAAAAGTATTTAAAGTGTCCGTGGATGCCAGCCGGGTCCAAACTGCGCTTTCAAGACCCCTTCAACACTGACTGTTTCCCTCAGCGGACAGACACTCTCATCCACGCCTCTCTCCCATAGGGGAGTGCTGCGATGAACGCCCAGGACTCTCCAGGGTAACGAGAATCCCCTTTGCCACCACCACTTCCTGTCGATCTCGGCATCCCTCAGGACACTCCACATACGCAGAGTCTGTGACCGTTCATGGAAAGAAGCCAGGAAGAATTCGTAGTAATACCACTGCGAGCCACAGTAGGTGGGCAACGCGGATTGTGGGGGTACGAACACGTGAGTCGCTGGGGGGCTCAATGCAGGTAAGTCGGCTTCTGCTTCCTTGGGAGAAGGAAGTGTTTCTGTGACAGGCTGCTCCGACCAAACACTGATGAAGCGGTCCGAGTGGAGGAACATGATGGCGTTGATCAGGGTTTGGTCTTTCCCTACGAAATGACCGTCCAAGATGTATTTATCGTGTTGTTCGTAAAAGGTTGACCGGTACCATGCTATGGCAGAAGGCGAACCACCGAAGAATGAGCCTGCGGACAGAGAGAAAAGCATCGATCAGTTGGGAGAACTGAGGTCACCAGCTAACGAAATGTACCTTCACTGAAATCAAAGTCCACAGGCCCGTCACTCTCCCTCCACCACTTCCAACCCCTAGAGGGAACACTAGCAAGCGGGAAGAAAACCAAGTCTTCCTTCTTGACGGCGCCGGTTTCACCACCCCCATGCTTACTCCCCTCCTCGAAAACCTGGTCAACACGTGCACCGTTCGGCCAGTCAGAGTAGAAGTGATCGCCTCGGAATGATCCCGCGTCGACCCAAAAAGCATAATCAAACCCTCCCGGGACAGCGAGCGCAGTCTGATCGACGTGGTTGACAGCTTCATCCAGGAAGTACGGTTTAGCATTCCATATCGAGTAGAGCTCTGGTGTGTGCCGAAATGCCTCTCGATCCTTCGAATGCATCTCTTCATACGTTGCTCTCATCCCATCGCCTGACAAGGGTGGGATATTGAAGGCTTGCTCAAACGTCGTGTTGATGTAGATAGGAAACGTCGTTTTCGTGCGCAATGACTTGACGAGCGAATCTATCCCGAGGTTTGGTGGGGCGTAAAAGTATATTGGAGTCCGTATTTGGAGGAGGAAAGAGGATAGCCATGATTTGTAGTCGGCTAGGGAATGTTTGGATTTAGTGAGAGGGAAAAACGCGGTTACGATGAGAACCTTGGGCGGTTCCGTTGGTTCTATCGGGTCATGGTTGTGTGGTTCAGACACATTGGGCGTAGAAAAGGTCGGGGTCAAGGAAAGAGCAGCTTGAGTTGAGGACGTGCCAGCGTGTCGCTGGTAATAAAAAAGGCACAGTATGACAAATACGCCAAGCGTCACCCATGAGGTGATGACCAGGCGGCGCATTTGCAACATCTGTAGCTAAAAGGACGCGATTTGTAGCGCGCACTGTCGAAGGGAACGAGGAGGAGAGGTCGGCGGGGCTGTGGATAACGCGGGAGTAAGGACCAGTGAGTAAAACTAATAAAAGGCCCAAGCTGCGCGCCGGCTCCCTCACGTACGCTAGAGCCTGGTAACAAGCGCTGAGGGTCATCTAGATTACTCAACGAGCGCCGACGCCCATTTTATGTTTCACCTTTGCCGACACTTGGAACCTATTTATCAAGCTCTCGTTGGCCGATTGTGCAGATTATGGGAACGTATGTACATGCGACAACATAATTAACTTTGCAAGTCCATGTAAAAAGGAAGTACTAGGAGGTAAGTACTTAGAGAAGTACGGAGGGAACTGTCCTTGGTCCATAATTTGTGTAATATGGAAAGCCGGAAGGGCCTGCTCACTTAGCCGAAGGTCCGATCAAAAACGTGGCGTTAACATTGCACAAACAAAGTAAATAATCGTTAATTACCTTATTCGGAGTTTGAATCACTAAGTTATCAGACGATTTGTCTATTGACTATGAGAAAAAGCTATTGATCGTGGGAATATTTAAGCTGTAATAGCAATAATTCACAAAATGACTCGTCGCTGACACTGGCCGACAAGACGTGAGCTTGAGATTTCAAGCTGCAATCCTTGACTTATTCGGCTCCAAGGTTGTCCCCAATGTATGTCTTGGAGCCCTTCGAAGCTCGGGGCTTGATCCGACTATCAAGACGACGAAAGGGGTGATAGGAGATAGGGGGAGACGAAATAGATGCGCTGTGGGCGTCGAGGGTGACAAGGAGTGACGCGAATCGGGCGGTCCCCCTTTCATAACCATTGAGAGCTTGTGATAGAGTAGTCTTGGACTTGCTGATTCGTCGTCTACACGTGTCGAGGAGGTATTTGTATGGAACTTCAAGAAGGAAGTGCTCCCAGCCCTTTGTAACCTCAATCAAGGATGTCCGACAGTGAGGAAGACAGTGCAAGTGTGGGAAGGAGCTGCTACGCGCTGACCTGCAGGGTGGGAAGATAAAGAACAGCTGATCCGCAATGTTGCAACGGTTCAATGGGGAGCTAAAGGAGAGAGCACCGACTTACCACTGAATGGCTGGATGGTGTCTACAAGGCACGCCGCACGCAAAGAAGGAAGAAAGACTCGGAGGAGTAAGTGAACCATCTTCAAAAATAATGCAAACTGTCAAGAAGCTGATAAGTATATCGTGATGTAAGCATAATCACACAAGTCCTCACGCACACGGAGCACATACCCCTCCACCCATTTCTGTATTGGATTGGCAAGAGCAGCACGGATATGTGCCCGGTGTGCGGGACACACCCTGAGATTGTCAAGTACCCGCTTCTCAGCATACAGACGAGAGAGACACGGGGGCGGTGCGAAACGCGACATGTGCGACATCAATGGCAAAGTTCTTTCGCAACGGCAGGTCCTTTGGGGCATTTGAATGTCAAATATTGAACACTGGAGCGCAGGGAGGTGGTGGCCTCTGGTTATTGAGATTTTGAGTCAGTTACGGGAGAGAGAAGGATTAAGATATGTGAGTCACAAATCATCCTATATTATCCAGGACGTGACCCTTCACCGGGCCAAAATTTGGACCCATGGCCGCTCGGGGGCATGGATTCAACGTTTCCGTTGGGATTATATAGCCACAACTCAGCGTAAAAGATTCACTCCCTCCGAAGCCGTCAAAATGGAAGGCGTCCCCGATGCACGAGAGCCATCTCCCCAAGTTCATCTTTGTTCTATGCCCAAAAGTAAAGCATCGCCCGATTCGCGTCGCTCCTTGTCACCCTCGACGCCCACAGCGCATCTATTTCGTCTCCCCCTATCTCCTATCGCCCCTTTCGTCGTCTTGATAGTCGGATCAAGCCCCGAGCTTCGAAGGGCTCCAAGACATACATTGGGGGACAACCTTGGAGCCGAATAAGTCAAGGATTGCAGCTTGAAATCTCAAGCTCACGTCTTGTCGGCCAGTGTCAGCGACGAGTCATTTTGTGAATTATTGCTATTACAGCTTAAATATTCCCACGATCAATAGCTTTTTCTCATAGTCAATAGACAAATCGTCTGATAACTTAGTGATTCAAACTCCGAATAAGGTAATTAACGATTATTTACTTTGTTTGTGCAATGTTAACGCCACGTTTTTGATCGGACCTTCGGCTAAGTGAGCAGGCCCTTCCGGCTTTCCATAGTGTAAAGTTGAGCCTGATCAACGAGCAACAGCCAACGGAGGACGCGAAGAGCCATCTGTAACATGCCCTCCTAGATCCGAGTCCACCCCATGCAAACTCGACGCTTCACTCCCATCATCATGGCCACCATCTTCCCCAGTAGGCATCAGAATCACAGAAACAACTCGGCTCCCATTTTGCTCGCCAAAATCCACCAGCCGGGTAATTTCACGGCCATAGGAAGGAACAACGTCCTCTGAGAGTTTGAGCTTTGGCGGGCCATCGAGGTCGACCATGAGGGCCTTCGAACTGGTGTTACCAGTCGTCACGACGCCGTATCCTGATTCCACATCCCATGCGACGGAGACTTGAATGCCCTTGTCATCGTACACACGTTCATCCGATGGGTCCGAACCAACAAGGTCGCCCTTCTTTTCCTTCTCGGGTTTGTTGGGATCAGATTGTGTAACTGTGGAGGAATGTGGAGCTGCTCGGTGTCCAACAATCCCCACGCCAGGAAGTGATATCAAAGCTAGCAACACCGCTATAAAAATAAAAATCATCAGCATCTTCAACATCATCAAAGGCAACAAAACCTGTGATTAAAACTTACCGAGCGCACCGAACCCAAACGCACACCATTGTGCTGCTTTGTAACCCTCCAACAGGGCCGGCCGAGGTGCGTTACTCCCTGTCGAATTCAACCTCCATCTCATAGCTCGGGATTTTTGTTCCACGACGCGGTTGAACACGATCGTGGTAACAGGAACACCTAGCGTAGTACCCAGCTAGCATCGCACCCGGTCATCAGCATCTTCCGTCCGAAAGCACGGAACAGGGAAGCACCGACCTGTGTCATGGTCTGCATCAGCGCTCCAGCCAAACTCTGCTCATGCGGAGCAACAGTCTTAGCAACGAAGAGCGTTCCGGAAGAAAAAACAAAGTCAGCTCCCCAGACGGAGAACACAGCTGCCGGAAAACCGAAAGCCCAGTAAGTAGTAGCTGGGTTGATGACCGCAAATAAGAGGCTGGCGGTGCTGGTCACCGATGCCCCTAGAACTATAAACGTGAAAGTCGTCATATCAAGGACTGAGGGATGTAAGAAGGGAAATTGGCTCGTACCGACAATGTAGACGATGGGAACTCGACCGACGACCTGGGCAACGAGGAAGTTGCATAATATCCCTGCGATGAACATAGGTAAGACCCGGACCATTGTCTGTACTGGGGATAGCCGCTGGTAATCCTGATAATACAGCTAAAGGGCCAGACGGTAAGCACACCTGTTGCCCGCATGGTTGAAAAGAAAGAAAGATACGAACCTGAACCCAATACTGCCATGACCTAAACACACAAAACGTCAAAGCGGCTATCCACATAACCGCTGCTATGCGGCCTTTCGCGCGCGTCCAAAGGGAGACCTTCATGATCGGTGGCGGGGTCAACCATGATCGCGGATAGCTTGGATCGTCTTGGATCCTTTCCAGGCGGGCTTGCCAAAAGAAGAAAGCCACCATAAAGATGACACCAAAAATCATCAGGACGATAATATCTAGCAAGTCCAGTAAGTACTGAAGCATCTAATGACCATGAAGAGCCCAGTGGGAAATAAGACGTACATGGGGTAGCCCATTTGTCCTCGGCAAGTTCCCCTTCACTGAGTACGAAGGTGACCAGAGTCAGCCCAGTCGTAACGAGAGCGGCGCCGATCCAATCCACTCTTCCGCCCTTCTCAGTAGAAGGTATATCGGAATCGATGGTGAAAACACCTCCAATAAGACAACACGATGCTATCCCAGCAAAAACGAAGAAACTGGAGCGCCAAGTTGCACTGTAAAACATACGTCAGCTTTGCGTATAGATACAAAGCGGGGAGGGAAAGACCTTGATAACTCCGTCAACGCTCCTCCGAGAACCATCCCCAAACCACCGCCCAGAGGGTTTCCCGTCGAAAAGGTTGTAAACGCGATGGCTCGGGCTTTGGATGGTGGAAATGCCTGGGCTAGAATTCCAAGCTATTACAAGGTCATCATTCGGACGGATCTTTCGAAGGAGGGGGATTGGGGGAGAGGTACTGACAGCAGCAGGTATGGTCGCAGCCGCGCCAATTCCCTGAATTGCCCTCAACACGATCATCGCCATCTTCGTCTGCGCAAACCCACATGCTACGGTGAACGCAATTGTCCAGACCATGCCCACCATGAAGACAAGTTTCCTCCCATATAGATCGGCAATTCGCCCGATCATCAGGAGGAAACAGCCTGATGTGAGCGCGTAGGCAGACATGACCCATTGTAGTTCACCAATGGGTATTGAAAGGTCCCGAGATATCGAGGGAAGCGCAATCGATACGTAGGCGAGGTTGGCCGACTAGAAAACCCGCGAGGTGAGCCTGCGCCTCCAGCCTCAACAAATGTACGCACATTGATAACCATAGCGGTGGTGCACGTTAATATCAAACATGCCGCCGACCACTTGCTCCTTGTCGTCTGCGCCCTCGTCCTCTCCCTTGACGGAGGCTTTTCGATCATCTGGACATGAAAGACCTCCACAATGTCTTGGGAGGTCGTCGACAGTATCGAGCGCTGTCGGCGTGGCATAGGTCGATGAAGTCAGGTATACCACGAAGCAAGGTTGCTGAGACCAAGAAATGCCGAGAGCATAGTTAAACTACGTGTAGTCGGCTCGGTCAAGTTGGATGTCGTTTGTGCTGGAGCGAGCAGCCGGAGTCGCTCGTGACCAAGGCGCGTAGCAAAGAGTTTCACCATGCATATCTGAGGTACTAGAAGCTCCGGCTTGAGTTTTAGTGGTTGCGACGCGCGCGTCACACCAACTAGTCTGAGTTAGCGTCGAGTTGGAGTTAGTGGCCGCGACACCAAGCATGATGCATGAAGCTTCAACGTTGGCAAGGACAGAAATACAATCCATAGTCTATAGTGTGCACAAAATTTAAAACAATCATTATCAGTTTCATCGATGCACTCACGTCGCGTAAAAGTAAAAACTGGTCAAGACAGCCGTTTGGACTCTGGAGAGCGAAGCCCATCGCGTCCACGTGGAAATCTGTGTCACGCGACACGTGCTGCTTCACACGGACCGTCTCTTGGACTGATCGTTCGACCCTTGTTGGCTGGTACGAGTCTCCCTAGTCTGAGTCAAATGGTTGGGTTCATACCGCAGTTCAAAAAACGTGACTTTCACGTGATGACGGTAGAAAATAATCGAGCTCGAAAAATCCCCCCAGACGTCAAACACTGAAGACGTGGCCTTAAGAGTGCTCGAGAAGGGTTTCCATCATACAATGAAGCTCTAAGAAGCTGTCCTATGTGCGTTTCAAATATGTTTACGGCGGGATTCCCTCTAAATGCAGTCGCGCGAAGGACAGAAATTGCGGAAAATAATTGTAGGCTGATCTTCGGGGCTCATTTTCATCACAGAAAGTGTACCAGGTAATTGTCATAAGCCAATGATGATTTTGAGAAGTTGTTTCGGGGTAAAAGCGAACCTCAGCAAAGGTACTCTGCGGGGAGGTGAACGAGAAGGTTGGACAAAATCGTGCGTGAGAACGTGCTAAGGGGTGATACTTAGTAGGTACCCACGGCCTGATAAGACACATAGACATCACGCGGAGATCACGGGAATGTCACGTTTTCCGAACTACGGTATGAACCCGACCATTTGACTCAGACGTCGTATCAATGTACACTCTACATCATTAATCGTCAGAGTGTGGGAACATTGATCGACGTCTGACTATGTGAGACTAGAGTCTCCCCCTTCGTCTGACTGTCTGTAATCGGCGGTTGTTATCAGGGTATACCCGCTCACCAGCCTTGTCCTGATCCTACTTCTAGTTGAACTTGACGTTTGTGCCTTCGCATCCATTTCGCCTATGTCTCAGCCTCTCAGTTGCCTCCGAGCCTTGCTTTGCTTTCTTGTCTTCGACCACATTTACCCCGTGACTCTCCAGTGGCAGGGCTCTCATGCGTCGGTTTATTCCGATCGCTTGTGCTACCAATAGAGCAAAGTATAGAGTATGCGAACGCGACTCTCATGTGCGATCTAACGCTCCAACTTGCCTCGGAAGTCTTGTTCTCCGAATATTCGACCCTTTTCTCTCACATAGAACGGGCCCCACAGTACGCCACTACGCTCCGTTCTACATGATCACAAAGACATTTATCAAGTATATGGTTCACCCAGACCGCACCGGGGAAGTCGCGCGATAAGGATATGGCATTTCATATCACAATCCTTCAGGGACCTCTTGCTGTGGAAGCTTCTCATACACCAAATCACATATAAGTATGCGACCTAGCTAGGAAAGCTTGATGTCCCTTCGCCATAGCGAAGCCAACCTGCGAATGCCTCCCATCACCCTTCCTTCCTGGCTGATTGACTTCGCACCCCATACTCCGTGTCTTAACGTCCACTACAATCAAACACGTCAAGAATCCCGAACCTGGACGCGAGGATACAACTTCTTCTCCCAGGAAAAGCAAGCATCATATGAGAAGGAGAACTCTGAGCTACTCACGGCGTTGTCATTTCCGTATTTTGGATATGAAGTCATACGTCTTTCGTGCGACCTTACAAATATCCTCTTCGTCGTAGACGTAACCACGGACCATCAGTCTCTTGATGACGCCAGAGAGACTTGTAACCTTGTTCGCCTTGGGGCGCATGATCCTTCTGGAGAACACAATTCCGTATTTTCCTCCATAATGGCCGAGTACGTACCTCAACATGATTACAACTCGTCGTCCTATCTAACCTTATTGACTAGTTTCATGACAAGATACAACCGGATATCCAAGCCCAACTCACGACGCCGGTTCCTCTCACACTTGGACGCGTACCTAGACACCGTAATCACTCAAACTTCGCTCCGACATCACGGAGAAGTAATTGCCTCCATTGAACACCTCCGTTCCGAACGTCGAGACAACTCAGCCATCAAGCTCTGCTTTGACATTCTCGAGCTCGGCCTAGGGATTGACTTACCTCAATTCATCTATGATACGAAAGAGTTCATGGATATCTACCTTGCTGCCGTTGATCTAGTCTGGATCTCCAATGTATGTCCGCCGGCTATCCGTGCGGGGTCTTATACGAAACTAACCATGAAAGCCGACGCCGATAGGAAGTCTATTCATATTCCATGGAGAAATATATCGGACATCATGAGTATAACCTCATCACGCTGTACATGAAGCACCATAAATTGGACCTCCAAGGCGCTTTCGACCAAGTAGACCGTGAATTCCGGAGGATATGGGCTGAACTTCGGGTTCAGCGATCCACCATTGGACACCGATATCTCGCGGTTTATACTCTAGATGGCCTGATCCAATGGGTCGAGGGGATGCTCCAGTACGTTTGAGTTCTTTGCCTTTCTCCATGAGAATACGATGCTGATCGCCCAGTGTGGCTGGGGTAGCTGGAGTTTTGAGACGCCAAGATACTTCGGAGATCTCAGATACGCGATACGAGGGAGTCACAGACTAGAACTCTGAGGTGTATGTCTAAGACGAAGGGACTGATTTCTATATAATACACTCGTAGGCAGTGAGCCCATTTTTACATCTGGGGGCACCTGGCCCGTATAGTGAGTAGCAATACCTGCTACGGCAGATTGGATAGGAGTGGAGTCATTGAGAAGAACCAATCATCCTCTGAATGGGTCCTTTTCACAACTGCGTATTGATCCATCGTCCGATCCAATTCGAGAAGAGGGCCGAGCAGACAGAGTCACGGAAGTAACACTGCCAGACCGGGATGGGGTTCGCGCCGGGATACCGTGCGAGTGTATCTTCTCTGGACGGTGATAAGCGTGGCCGGCACCCTTTACAGAACGCTGCTGCGGAGCAGCCGTGAGAGGGAATGGGTGGACAGAGGCCAACGTTGAGACCTCGTCAAACGCTAAGTAATGCACGTAGCGTCAGCTATGGAGGGGGCAGATAAGCGTAAGAAACCGCGCACAGAATTCCGAGTCAAGGTCCACAGCAGATCTCTTCGCCTGGCGTCGGCGTCTGACAACGAAAAACGCTAGCAGAACGACCACCACTCCTCCGAAAGCTCCACCTAGAGCACTCCCAATTATGACTGTTTGGTTAGACGGAGCCAAGTCGCTGGCTGGGACGGGCTCTGTCGCGTTGGGTCTAACGATGACATGGACTAGGGTGTCGATGTAGCCACGAAATGATAACTCACAGGAACCACGAAGAGGTCGTGGAATTCGCGGGGCTAAGGAGCCGTTAGAAGTGAGATTGAGCAACCATGAAAGCCAGCCAAGTGACGCACGGGAAGTAAATGGTGGCAAGAGAAGACCATGACAACTCATGCTCAGTCTCGGAATGGGGAGGTGATGGCGACATGCATCTGTCCACTCAGCGAGAGATGTAGACTATATAGAGTTGTAATCACGACCGCATGGTACTATGCTGGTGGGGATATCAGACAAATACCTGAGAAAGAATTCCAAAATCTCACTTACTGCGGAGGACCTATATTTAACGAACAGGACATGGTGTCCTAACTGCCGCGTTGGCCACTGTTGCTGACACCGAATATCTTGTGTATCAAACGCTTCGAGTTTGGCTTTACCAGGAGCTGCAAAGTTGGGTCGGCTGCCTCGAAGTCAACACAAAGATCGATCGAAGTTGGCTCAGGGGCTGGGCGCTTATTGTAAAATTGCCAAGTGCTCTGCACTTCACAGCTTCGCCCGATCGACTTGCGATCGACGTCCGATTTTCGCGTCTATACCTGCTTTGCGTCTCCTTTCGAGGAGCTAAGAACGAAGAATAGGAAACAAATATCGTCAAGAATGTTCTTCCCTATGGAGCTTGTTGTCATTCCGGTGGTTAAGCCGCGTCTTCGTGCGGGAAGGGGACCAGGTGTGGAATCCGCGGTGGTGTTTTCGTGGTGTTGACGTTAGGAGGGCGATCACCCGCGTAGAAGCATCACCTATTTGTGCTGTGAATGTTTCCTTGGTATGGAGCGAAATATTTCGCCGCGGTGGGGTAGGCGGTAGAAGCAAGTAGTGTGCAGGAGTCGAGGACTTGGGATTTTGCGTTACTTGTGCGCGGGGCTGAAAACCGAGAGCTCTATATAACGGGTTTGAAAACGGCTGAAAAATATCAGCAAACCAGCCAATTCCAACCTTCCATCGACAACTTACCACCACCAACTCCAGTCTATTTCTTGTCAACACGATGATGTTCACCCGCATCCCTGCCTCTGCGCTCATCCTCGCTTCCGTCGCATACGCTCTGTCTATCCCCGGAACTTCGGGATCAGGACTGTCCGGAGCCACAGATACGTCGGGATCCACAAGCGGCTCTAGCTGTTCGCCCAACAGCTTGTTGTGCTGTGACGCACAGACTGCGAGTTTTTCTTCCTTTGAAACATCGTCAACATGCATGCACTAATACCTCTCCTCCATTTTTAGACCGACGATTTGTTGAGCGGCGTGGCTGGCACGCTTCAGTCCGTCGTCGCTGGTTTGCTCAGCGGAGGCCCTACCGGTACGTCCTGATTTGCGGTCTTTGAGTACTCAACTCACTTGCCGCCTATTCATATCAGCGGGCTGCGAATCCGGAGGTGCTACAGCGTGTGCGACGCAACCACTCTGCTGCACCATCCCTGTCTTGGTTCGTGTCATCTTCACATCGGTCATAGATAAATGGACTCACATGTATCTGATATTTCAGCAACCTGGCAGCACCCTATTGAGCGTGTCATGCTCACCGATTGATTTGAACCTTTGAACTGTAATAATGCGACGGTGAAATCAGTAGCAAAGAACAATAATTATGTATATTATTAATTGGCACCAGCCACACATCCTCGTAAATCATATTGTTGATCGTTCATTTGTGTGGCCGAAAGTTTAGCGACGAGCGCAAGGTTCCGAGCTGGGCCCGCGTTCAGCGACCGAATCGGAGTTTCACATCATCTTAAAACATCTGACTTGAACATCGACGCGGTTAGGAACGTACTCACAAGTTCGGAGAAGCGAAATAACAGTATACGCGAATCTTTCGATGGGTGTACCTCCTCTGGTCCTGTACGGAAATCCCGGCATTCACGACGGCTCGCCTGGCTGAAGGGAAAGTAGAGTACTCCACAAGTACTGCAGGATATTATTCCAGCCCTTGGGGACAATAGAGAGTGACATTACTCACTGACCGATCCAAGGGCCCTTGATGCATAACGACCATCGAAAAGAGGGAAAGCAGCGCAGCATGGGGACAAAGGATAACCATTATCGATCTGGCAGAGTCAAGTGTATGATAGTGCTGTAAATGAAATGTCAGGGATTCCGCGCGACGTTGGGGCTACCTGATAGCCATCATTCTACCTAGCAATTCGGGAGTTTGTAGGGAGGTTGTGTGTAGCTCGGAACTTGCGGACCTAGGACAGCCTTGTCTGGCCTCCTTAGCATTGGTGGTCTTGCCCTGTGCTTGATTATTCGTTCTCCATGCAGAGCCATACGCATCCTGTGGCTTGTAGATCAGTTTATATGGCATCAAACATGTTCCGAGCTAGTGGGGAAGAAGGTGGGGGTGAAAGTGAGATTGACACAACGAGGGTGAAAGATCATCGACTCAACAGGAACAAGAGCCTGATACACCGGTCCCCGATGTATTTGCGCGTGTTAGACGGGCAAGGCAGCGAGCTTATCGCTTGTGCACGGCCCATACGCGTACTATAAAATCCGTTGAGTTGTCCATGAAGAGACCAATACACTGGCGCATTTCTACTTCACCTTCACCATCGTACAATTCACCAGTACAATTCACCACAGCATTCTCAGCCATAATGGTCAACCGAATCCTTGCTGCATCGTTCATCGTCGCTTCGGTCGCATATGCTTTGGTCCTTCCCGGCACGCCGAGAGCTTCGGACAGTTCTAGTTGCTCGCCCAATACCCTGCTATGCTGCGACAGGGAGACTGTAAGCTGCTTTCGTTTGATATCAGTATGGTCACAGACTGAAGGGAGGGATTTTCCAAGACCGACGATTTATTAAGTGGCGTAGCTGGCACTCTTCAATCCGTCGTCGCTGGCTTGCTTAGCGGGGGATCCATGGGTGAGTTCGAGGCGGTTGATAAGGCTTCGATAGATTAATGCGACCGCGAATGTAGAGGGATGCGAAACCGGTGGCGCCTCAGCGTGTGCTGTTCAACCGCTCTGTTGCACTATTCCTGTCTTGGTCAGTAACTCAGGCTCCTGAGGAGTGCGAGACGATTCACTCACCATTTCTTCCGTGGCATAGCAACCAGGCAGTACTCTCCTAAGTGTTAAGTGCTCGCCGGTTGGGGCCAACCTTTGATAAGAGGTCTCAATTGTCATGGACGTAGAAGATTAGAATGTCGTTACTCAATGCTCTCTGAATCACAGGCTTGCAGTACGTTTGGCGTATGTCGAATACCATGAGAGCGCCTCAGATGGGGCAAACTAGCAGTGTGCAATATGAGACGGAGAAATTCAACCAAAAACCAAGCGTGCGCTTCGAAAGTAGTATATTCTTTGATAAGTTATGACCAGAGTAAAAGTGCCCAAAGCAAAGTTGTACATCAATAAAAAAGATCAAAGGGAGTGGGACGGCGTACCGCGAGCAGGCGGTACAGTAGAACATAGAGGTATTGTCGGGATATTTGCGACGGGGTACTGCATCATCGAGTCAAGAGTCGAGGCTTAGGCTCGGGGTCGTCGTAAGACGGGTAAACTTCCATAATGATGTCAATTAACGCTCGATGGGTCACTCCGGATCCTAGAGACACTGGGAGGAGACGGAAGAAATTGGAACAAAGTTGTTGGAAGCAAGTTGGAAGTAGAGAACGTTCTGGCGCTCCATTTAGCGCCGTACTTTTTTCTTTGATTCAGACCCTTCGACTATGCTTTGGCGCTTCTGCTTTTCAACGCCAATGTTCACGTTCAGCATTCACCATTCCATTCTCTACGCTCTGGGTCTTGTTGAATTTGGAATGAACGCGCGTGAACTCACATACACCACCGAATTTCACTCGAATGCCGCTCCGCAAGTGCCTGTCTTTGCTATCGTTGAACGCGTGAACTCCCAGCGCTCAGCTCTGATGACCGTAGGTATCGGGGCCGTATCTTATCACCGTTCAGTTCCACGCTGCCCCTCTCAGCAGTCAGAGTGGAGCAACTCGACCTCATCGCTCGTATCCTGCGATCCTCTTGAGTCTTTGCTCCTCTTCGTGCTTGTCATTCCTTACACGAGACAGCTCAGATTTCTCGATGATGGATGAACGGAGGCAAGATCTCGAAGGCGGTCGGATAGCGGCTGACAGAAGACAGATCTACTACTTGGGAGAAGGAGAACGTGACGCGTGCCGGATTTCCGATTTTTGGCTGTCTCATCTCGTCCGCACCACACACACAACAACTCAGCCCGGAGTCGATGTCATTCGAGGTCTCTGCAACGACGGTGCACAAAACCATTACATAAACAAGGATGATGGATTTTGGCAAGCCCACCCTCAGCCTGAAGAGGACTTCCCAAGATTCAAGTCGCATGCATCGCATGCCTTTGTTTTTTCTTTCTTTCTTTCTTTCCTTTTTTGGCGAAGATCTCCGATCCCTTCTTCTCTTATGGGCACTGGTTCAAGTTTTTTCAAGTCCACTTGACTTGGGAGATCGGTTGCGGCTCTCTGCGACGCGTAGACCCGTCAATGTGACCTTGACAAAGACACATCCTTGGCGGGATACCGCCCTTGGTCCTCTCATGTCGTTGCTCCGTGTGTGTAGAGCCAGGCTCCCGTGGTGTCACCGCCCAGAGTCTTTGGCTATTAAGCGTCAACTCAATATACCGGTGCTGGTGCGGCCTCAATTACCCCCAGTGAGCGTTTCCTTTGAGCTATTACTGCTACGAACTCGGACAGAGATCGGTTCCATGGTGCATACTTTATATTAAGCATAGGGAGGATACATAAAACACATATATCATACGAGAGCATGTAAAATAAGGATGATTGAAGACACGAACGATTGATATTGAATATTACGACAGGAAGGGATAACCTAAAACGAATCTTGAAACACAACGGAAGGAAGCCTTAAGGCATCAAGTTGGTTTCGAACATCTGTGAGCCAGATAGCTTCCTCTGCGCTTGGGGGTAGTCGTTGAGTTTGTTCAGACAGCCCAGAACAATAGACCACCTCCAAGTGAGCGAACGGACGATCCTCTTGCAGGCTTCCTGCGTCAAGGCCACCGAGATACTCGCCATACGCCCGTAGAAATCCAACATAAGCCGGTCGATCCAACCGTACCGTGACCAAAGAGGGCATCCTCCTCCCAACGATTTCGATCCAGAAATAATCTTCATCGACGGGAATGTAGCTCAAATTGAGATGTTGAATATCGTTCAGAGGTAAAACCTCCATGAGTGCCTCCATGTGGTGGTCGAGAGGTCGCTTGACATCGATGAAGAAGTCCCCGTCTAGCTCGTACTCGGTCATTCCTGGTAAGAACTCACGTTCAGTCAAGACACATCGATAATGGATGTAAGAGGCTTCATGCTCCGAGTTACCGCCCAAGTATAGGGTCGTGCAGAGATGAGATGGAGGTCCAGACGACGACTTGAGGAGAGGCGAGAACAGTTGGAGACATTCCTGAGCAACGGGAGGAACCCTATTGATGGCTGGATGGCCCGAAAGAATGACATCCACAGGAGGTACTCGTAAGTGCCGAATGAAGCCTCCAAAGTAGTCAGGCTCGTCCGTTAGAATCAGAGTGTGCAGTTTGGGTAAGTGAAGATCTGGGGCGTTGTTGGTAGAATGCTCTGGGAGACAGTTACGAAGAGATAGACGGCGGAGCTCCTTCATGTTGCAGAAGACCTTGTATAATTCCCGGTAACTCTGTAAGGGAAGTTGACTGTCCAAGTCGAGACTAGTCAAGTTCGACGAAAGGAGGGGAGACGTCCACGGGATACGGAGTCCATCCAGATCAAGGACCCGCAATTGAGGAGGACACAAGCCATCGCCGAATATTTCTGGGACTTTTAGACACACCAGTTCGACGTCGGGTTCAAGGGTAGGAACAAATATCTTGAGATGCTTCAAGCAAGGCGCGGGGTTGCAGAGCTTTTGCAGAATGAAGGGAACATCAGTCGGGAACACGAACGTCTTAAATTCCTCAAGCCGTTGCAGTTTGGCCAGGATGATTTCGATGGTTTGACGAAGCACTACCCATCTCGTGAAATCGCTTCGAATGAACTTGATTGGGGCGTCTGTACCCGTATGTGACAGCTGGGCTTGGAGGACAGCAGGATCGTTTTCAGGGCCGATGGCGGTCCAGAAAGCAGGCGTGGAAACAACGATGTTGTACCAGTATTTGCAGACTAGAGCGATATTGCGTCGAGAGTCGTCCTCAGGGATGTCTGCGGTTGGCAAGCCGCGGGGTTGAACGTGCTCAAAACCCAGCGATATGATTTTGACCAAGAGTTCATCGGGGAGCTTCGATATGCGCGCAGTCGGGCGATCTGCAGGATCAAAGGCTGTCCCAGGAGAACGGACAGAAAGCATTGTCGCAAGGAAGAAATCTAGCCAGTGTTCGGTGAGAGAAGAGAGGCGAGTTACGATAGTATTCTTTGGGAGATTTTATAGCAGGAGAAGATCCAGTGAAGCCACTCTTCTGAGGCAACTACAGTCATCGCTTGACTTCGGTGTAAGCGGAGGGCAGTGGCATTTTCAACAATAAGACAAGAATGAGATCAGAGACACGCCACCTGGCAACGGTCCTGACCGGCTTGTTTTAAGTTCTGTGGCGACTTGTGGTATCACGTCGGCCGAAAAGACAATAAGAGGGGTAGCCTTAGTCAAAGCGATGAGTTTGGGGAGTGTCAATGACAGTCTGGCGGTTTACGCGAGACGTTATGCCAGCCGGCCTAGCGACGTGTACGATGCTCCTTTGCAAGTAGTCGACAACTGCTTGATTTGTGTTCTGAGTGGATATCAGTTGCCAGTAAGCGAATGGCCGACAAAAAGTCCCCAAATGACGATGAGTGCGACGGCTGCTCCTCGTCTATCAGAGATTCCACGTGAATTGACTCGTAGGCAGGACCATAGGGACAGACGCACCATGGGCATCAAGTCTGACCTTGTTCTTTCTAGCGAAGAATCTTTTACGGGCTGCGATGACTAGCATGATGATTGCGACGAGGATGAGTCCAATGATGAGTACCCCCGCACCAATAATTGCAAGTTGAGTTCCAGCATTCCGACCGTCGTTGCCGTCTCCCATCCTAATGTACTCTATGTGTCCGTGGGTTTTTTGGTAGAGGGAATGGGCCGCTTTCCTGCCCAACCCGCGAGCGAAGATACTTATAGACGTCTGTCATAACTAAGCAAAGAAGGAAAGGAAGAGAGAGAGGATCGTACCACAGAGGGATCAACGGTCAGAACCTGCTTTCCGGTGCATCCTAAGTACGATGATGTAGGTGGTGGGTAGGATAAACCGTTGGAGACGTTCACGAGCTGGTGGCTTAAGTACTTGGGGCTACGGTCCCATGGGTAGCATCAGTCATACTGTGGGATGACAAGTTGTCTTCCTGATGAATCAACACTCGACATCAGCAAACTGCGAGACTGAAGTATCCATGGTACTTATTCGGTTCAAGCAGACCCAGTTCGCCTGTGGTTTGCTCCGGTCAATGCTTGAGAGCAAAAATCAACGCCACTGGGTCAGCTCAATCGCGCCAACTGGTGTGATACCGGTGAAGCGATAAAGTAGAGTAGAAAGTTGTACTGCAAGCGAGAAACAACTCGCGTTCAATAAATGTGTCATGTAGGAATGCGAATAGCAGCGTACCGTCAAAGATCTTTCTGTATCATTGTGACAAATGAGTAAGAACACCGATCACGGATCGATACCCATCAGTATCAATTGCAACAGATGGCCTGGATTGTGCCTCAGAATTATTGGGAGGTAGGGTATAATATAGATGACGAAAAGGCCACGGGAAGCTCCCGATGGATCCTTGAGGGTTTCTGTTGAGCAACAAGTCGTGTCAAATGAGCGCCTTTTGAGAAGAAGACAACCATATGTCGATGTCGCAGGAGGAGATCGGAGACTCCGCTGGGTTATTCCGGACAAATTCCAGAGCGTTGAAAGTCGGAGAGAGCAGCCTACAACGACAGAACAAGACCATGTTTGACCGCCTGCCAGCAAGGCTCCAAGTCTCATTCCCTTATTTGGTACTTTTGTTCCCAAATATGGAAGTAATTCGCGTCGAATGAGATGCTCGACTCTCCCAAACAGAAGAAAGACGGCGTCGTCATCAAGCTTCGTCATCCCGGAAACGTTTGACAGGACGATATAGCGGGGGTTGGCTTGAGCGTCGCTATATAACGGGAACGATTAACCCTGGGAAAAGACTCCCGCCCGCAAACTACTCCGTCCCCACAATCTACTTACACCATCCCACACCATCCCACACGCAATGTTCAGACAGATCATATCCGCCGCGCTCATTCTCGCATCCTTGGCTGGTGCTTTGGTTCCCTCTCAAGCTCCGGCGGACTCGAGCTGCAAAAGGGTTTACTGCTGTGACAGCCTCGATGTGGTCAGTTCTTGCTCATCTACGCGCGTCGGTCGATGGTCAATGATCCGTTCCCCAGGTATCTTCAAAAGTTGCGGGAGGTGCTCTTATCAAGGCATCTCAGCTTCACGGTCCGTGATATCAATTCATGAAAGTGATCATTTACACGTCATCTTGTTGCGCAGATAACTGTGGATCCATCGACTATAGCGACAAGACCTGTAATAAGCCCCTCTGTTGCGTTGAAAAGTTCCCCGGGGTCAGTGGTTGTTCCTCCAGAAATATAACGCCATACTCACCTTGCTTTCCACATCGTAGGACGACCTTGTGGAGTGTTCGCCTATGTTGGCGAACGCGTGAGGCCTTGGTGAGGCCTAAAGTTAGGAGAAATTTCGTGTGCATAATATAGTGTCCCATTGGCATCGAACATGGATGGAACACGCAAGGAGCATGAACGGCCGAAGGCATAAGCGCCGATTTTTCCTTTCCCCAACCATCTCCACCACTCCCCAAAGCGCCTCTTGTGATGATCTACTCAAGCCCTGACTGGGCCTTCTCTGACTCCGAGGTAGTCCTCGTCCTGTCCCGTCCACTAGTACTGAGTACTGAGGCTTGAGCTTGAGGCGTTGCCTCTTTTATGGCTGTCCATGTCGTCGAGGAGATAGCAATCTCGAAGTGGGGAGGGACGAGTGGTGGGTCTCGATCGAACGCCACATGTGCGGTAACCAAGGCCTCTTGCTCCTTCTCGAACGACCTGGTCATATTCGTCCGACTTCAGCTCTGCGTCCAATATCTTCATCGTCGTTCTCTTCGCCACAACCTTTACAACCTCTTCTAACGCCTTCTCCGGTACAGACACGAGTTCCGCCTCCAGCATTGACCACTTCCATATCCAGTGCCAGAGCAAGTACGATTCCCAGAAGACTGGGAGCATGGTCGATGAAAATGTTCATGTTCTCGAAGCTTTGAGACGTCGGTGGATAAGGGTGTGTGCTGACGTCCAGTACGTATAAAAATGAGGCGGGCGTGGTCGGAAGAAAGGCGGGTGCAGCCAGGAGGCACGTAATAGGGTCGTTTATTGACTTGTCCAGCGATGGGAACAGGACCAGTATCGTGACCAAAACCGGCAGCAGCTGCACTTGCGCCAGTTTTGCCAGAACCACGATCCATCCCCCCTATGCACCATCTCCGCCTATCTTCATCGTCGTCTTCATCAGCTCACATCACCACTGACACTCGCTTCCCTTCCTACCCATCTCATTTCTTCTCCTCCAAGATCTCAACCACCACCTCAGACGCAGTGTCATGTTCAACCCACCCACGACAGCCACGATGCAGAGAACATTGGTAGGAACGGTGGGTGATCAATGGATATTTCTCGAATAGTGGCAACAAGATGGGCTGGGCAACGAATTTGGGCGAGATGGTCCGTGCGTGCATTGGCATGAAGGTGTACTCAACGCCGTGGTGGCCAGAGTTGATACATTGATCAGAACATGCGCGCGAGCTAGACTTGGGCATCGCGTGCTCAAAAGGCGGCCCCGGTAGCTAGGTGTTGAGACTGGATGAGGTCGAGTTGATGGGGAAGGTGGGGCCATTGTTCAGAACACCCATGGCACGTTTATTCGAAGGAGACGCGTTCGAGACGGAGGCTTCGACGGAGTGAGCGTAAGACAGAGGGGGTAGCTCTCCGAGACCTTCTAAATCACAAGATGTTGATGAGGACGAAAAGAGGTAGATAATATCAAAGGAACGCACCTCCAAAACATAGAGCTGAGCGTAAACATGTTCCTCATGACGTTTGTCGATTGATAACCAGCCTCCAGCGTCGTCCTCCAAGTCTCACGAATCCAACGCTCGGACGGGTTCGCGTTCTCTTGCGGGTGTTACGCGGGCTTGTGTGTAGCGGAAGCGGTGACCACGTCATCAGAGACCTTGGATGGCGGTGATCTAGTGAATTGTTGAGCATAGCCCATGGAAAAGGTAGAGAAGAGAACTTACCAACTGGTTCAAACGTGCAACGGCTGAAAGACCCACGACTAGGCCATTTCAACTGGGTAAGCGTTTAGTGAAGTGTATAATACCACAAACAACAGAGTTCAGCGACTGCATGGCTCCAGAGTGGCGCGCTGCAGATGGGAAACCGTCGAGATCCCGGCTTCGTCCAAGAGTCTTGAGAAGGGCCCTGTTCATTTGGGCATGTAAACCCGCAGAGCCGCGACGTCGACGAGAGAGAGAGCGGGGAAACCAGGCTTGAGTTTGTTACTTGAATATGCGTTGTCGTCGATGATGGCGGTGTGGAAGGAAACGAGCTTGTTGGAAGGAGAAGTCAGTTCGGAGTCAATAGTCGTCGGCCAATCAGAAGCTGTCCCTGTGATGTCATCAAAAGCCGTGCACTCGAAGTTAGATTTCCCCTTACAAAATACAGATGAGCATTGGATGAGCTCTGTTGCGCAACCACCGCAACGTCGTTATTGGGTTGAATGACCGGCCGTATCTAGAGTCAAAAGTCCCGCCGCAAAGTCTCTGTCCCTTCCTTCGCTTCAATCTACACAATTACTTCAACCGTCGCTTGTCTTGGGGTTCAAACTTCCATGAAGTTATGGTATACTGAGCTCTTGCTCGCGTCGTTTTTGTCGCAGGCGTGATTGGCATTCACCAACGCGCGGCTTCGAGAGAAAACCTGCTACGAAACCATTGATCGATTGATCGTTGAGCTTGAAGCTTGATCGATGATTATCGACCGACATTGCAAGTGTGTAAACGGATATAAAGAGACGGCACCGACTCGTTATATCTCACTGTACTGAAGCTGCACACGGATACTTGACACCATATCAGAGCCATATTCCCTGATAAAATCATCCTCGTCGCGCTATACACGTGAGTAGATGGAAGAACAGATGTCAGCGCAAGAGCAAAGTGCATACATAAACCAAGCAACTCACACATCCGGGGGCTTTCAGTGCGCAGGCCCCGCATGCCCTCACAACACTAGGAATAATCTCCTGACTACGGTTTCTACCGCTATAGACAAGCTTCGTCTCGTGGCTTTTACCAGTGGCATCCGCTCGGCTAAGAAACAACTCCAGCGCGGAGTCTTTGGAAATGGGGAAGGAAGTGAAGACAATCCGAGTAAGGACTTCTGGGTGTGGACGAGTTTGGAATATTTGAAGAACAACTGGGTTCCCGGGAAGGGCTATATGGTAGATGCAGAGTGCAGATTCGGCGAAAATAAGTACACCGGTGAGTTCTTTCCGTTTCATGGACTGAGGTGGTGAATTTGCGCATTCAGAGTGAATCAGCGGAGGGGCGTGATAAATCAAAAAGGGAGACTGACCTGTTTAGATTGTCTGTCGGGATTATCGAGCAGCGAGAGGACGACATTGTCACAGGCAGCATGGAGTCGTTCAAGAGCGCGTTTGCGGCCTTCATCATAGGCGGGGGGAAGACAGACATTGAGGAGAGAAACCAAAGAGTACGCAGCGTCTTCTTCCCTAGTCGTGAAACGGGCTGAAGCCCAATGGAGTACAGTGGAATATTCAAGTGGACTTGGCGTGTAGTGGTAGTGTAGAAGTTTCTTATCGATACCTAAGGATATGAGGGGCAACATGAGTGATAATCCCCGTAACGCGTGAAGAGACTTGAAGCCTTACCTGCAGCCTTTACAACGGTCTCTTCCACCCAACCCTGCGGTTCTCTCGCCGGCTTCCCATATCCATCCGACTCTTCTCTCCGTATATCAAACTTCCCTGGAGCAATCCTCGTCC
The DNA here is from genome assembly GCA_002583695.1 of Pleurotus salmoneostramineus. NCBI lineage: Eukaryota > Fungi > Basidiomycota > Agaricomycetes > Agaricales > Pleurotaceae > Pleurotus > Pleurotus salmoneostramineus. The sequence goes on from BEWF01000461.1 coordinate 25,567, forward strand.
AATCTCCGTAATAGAAAACCAAACGGGACGGCGCAAGTAGTTCCTGCAACGTCCATCCACGAGTAAACCAAGAGGACGTAGCGAACGACTCCGGGTTCAAAGCGTCCGCCAGATAAACAATACAGACTTCAGCATGCCGATAATACGAATACATCGATCGGATCGCGTCTTCGAGCTCACGTTCATCCCGCTGATTGATACACACACTATCCATCCACACATATTGACAGCGATACGTCTTCAAAGCGACTTCACAGAACTTCTCGAATTTCGCGTTGGAAATTGGAGAGGCTGGGGAGTGCTTGAGAAGTTTCTCGTAGCTCAGTTCGTTATCGTCCCAGCGGTGCGAGAGAATCGCATATTTCTTTTTGGGGTGAGGGACACTAGTGAAGCGTTGCTTTTTGATGTCGAAAAGCCGGATCGGCCGCTGTCAGAAGGTGAAAGAAGAGCACGGTGTTGGACAATGAAGAGAAAGAGGCTGTAGAGGAATGCTCACGATCAAAAGCATGGTCAAGGAGGAAGAGAGGGATGTTCTGGACGGAGCCAGTGGCTCCTCGAGGCGAATGAGCGCTTCAGCACAGCCATGCCGTACTTGTCTATGTTCCAAGCTGTAGAGACTTTCGCAAATTGATTGGCGACATCGGTAGATATAGAGGGCAAATGGGGACAACGAGGTCCTTATCAGTAAACAGCCAGATCACCAAGTGCATTTGGATGTCCTGCGTCGAGTTGTTCTGATCGATGTACTCAATCCAGCTCACGGATCCCATCCACAAGTCCTATATCGTTCTCTGGATTTCCTTGCTCTGGCAGCGGCGGGGACAGAGCTAGAGAGGACGCGAGTACTGTGATCGATAACGGCATCACCATGGACCGCTGTCATTGCCCTCTAATAGAGTCCGAACCAAACGCGATACTGCCAATCGACTCAATCGAGGACGTTTAAAGATCGATATTTGACCCGGGATCGCGTGACAGAGAACGACCACGACGCCATTGAGAATGACGAGGAGGAAGTAAACGTGGGCAAGGGGGGAAGAGCTGGAGCTAGGTCGGGTCTAAGCGTAACTTGGACGAGCATTCCAACAAACACCTCTTTCCCTTAGGACACCGCAGTCGATCCAATGTCTTCGTTCACAGTCCAAGACCCAGCCAAAGCATCAACCAGTACCAACGCTAGTTTCGCTGTACTGGACCGACTAATCCTTTCTGCCCACCATCTTCACCATCTTCGTCCGTCATTTCCAGCACGAACACGGCTGATTAAGATCCCTTCCCTTCATATCCATTTTGATATGCATCCTCCTCCTCTTCTGCCTCCGTCGTCTGTATCTCTAGCGTCTAAGACCCGAAACATCGGACCGCAGAGGCCGGCGACAGGCTAGAGAACGGCGGTCACGGCGTGAAAAGGACCCATGGTAGGATGATGGGGATGGCGGAGGACACGCGTCCAGGCAATGACATACGACCGAGACGGCTGCGTAGTCTGCTGGATCCATTGCCATGTGAATGGGTGTGTTGCAAGTAGCGTTGAGGGAGATGACGAGTAGAAAGTGGTAGTGGTGTAGGGAATCGTTGAGGTGTTCGTTGTCGTGGCCGCAGTCGCTAGTGGGGACTCAGAGCCGTCCTTTTGCTTCTAACCGCCATCAATCTCTATGAAGCCCAGCACCCGAGTACTGAAGTACTGAATCCCCATCAATCCACATCCAACGCTTGTTCCAGTCGTACAAACAGCGGTTGAGGTCTAGGAGAATTGGTCAAGGAGGTATGGCGGGCTAGAGATGCACTTTGAACATTTCAACGTTGTTGGGGTCTGGTCATGAGAGTTCGTAAGCTGCACGATGTCAAAAGAGCATGGATATCCAAATGTAGGGGGGAATGGAGGAAGGGAAAGAAATTACAAGGGAGAGAGCGAGGGAGGAAGCTTACCCAATGAAACCATGTATTTCGCAAAGAAACGATCCAACATACGCTGTACGCACAAACAGCGTAACCAGGGCATTTGGTCCTCATTCCCAGTGTCTGAGTAGCCAAATGTCGGATATGACCGAAACGATTCGAGCTGAGAAGACCTATGAAACAACGTTCGGAGAGAAAGGGCGGAGCAAAAACGTACATTATGGACTACCCTTTTGCGCTTCTGGGATAGATTGCGCACATGCGGAAGCAACTGAGAATTAACGCGCCGGCGTGAGCTGCTAAGGAGCAAAATTTAGAGCGTGAGGCGGGGAGGAAGATTAGGAAAAGACGCACTTGCCATTGATGGATAGAGATTGATTTTCGACTCAGCCTCGTCTTCCTCTGAGAAAGATATCTCAGAGCATAGATTTTTCGTCACATTCCGCATCTCCTCGTTTTTCTTCATCGATCATTGTGTCCCCGACATCCTACCCATTAGTCGTCCAGCAAAAGATACGCGGCAATTTGTGAATCAGCAGTTTGAGGTGTTGAGATCTTGAGCTCTTGAGCGTCTCCATTGATAAGAGGGACCCAAGTTACGCGATGGCTGGCGATGAGTGGTTGGTTGACGCAATAGGAAGGCGTGAAGAGGAAAGTAGTCGTTCGAGGAGGCAATCTGACTTAGCAAGTTGGTTTGAGAAACTTTCTTTCTCACGCCAACTTATCACCCTTGTTCGATTCAAAAGTATTATCGATTTTTCTCTTGGTCAACGATTTTCACATCAACGCCCAGTCGATTTCGTTGTTCAGGTCAGCGCTCGATATCCGCGAAAATCGGGGATTAAATATACAATGTGGGACGCGACTGGATACGACGGGAACTTCAAGTCTCCAACTGGCTTATTGTCACTTTAAGTTTTGCAAAATTTGTCGAGGACGTCAACTCTCCATTCAACCTCACGCGTGGACTGGCTCTTGGACACCATCGTATTTTAGTCCGAATAAAACTCCTTGTCTTGCAGCTGCGGTCATTTGCCATTTGGACTGAGCCTCACCGCAAATCTCCCCCTCCCCCCACCTCGCGACTCTTGTTCCCTCCTGCGCATATGTATACTTACGTGCTTCGTTCCGGGCTCGAGCTTGTTACAACCTTGAAGTTTCTGCACTATTCATTCGCCTCACAACCCACGGTACTCATGCTGAGAATGCTCATATCGCAAGTACGACGCGGAAGGCTTTACACCGTGATACTCTCCTTCAGTGCCGGAACACATTGGAACTGACGTCGAATCGAGATCATGCACCGTCGATTCTATTCGGCGTTCCTTCTTCACGTCATCTAACTCTGTTCTCTGCTGGATTCCCCCTTTCTGGCGTATAGAGTATACGCCAAACAATCATCACTCTATTCATGCGATTTCAATCCCACCACTCAGCTACCAGTGACCACCTCGCTGTTTCTTACGCCTGAAGGACCGTACTTGCTCTATTGAATGGTCGAAATTCAGCATTCCGTAATTTGGTCCGTTCTTTTCTATGCATCGACTTACCCGTTGTTTCTGTAACCTCAACGGTTTCTTTGGGTCTCTTTATCAGCTTTTTAGCCGTAGACCCGTATCTCAGATCGTCCCCCCTCCCTCCGCAGCCCCTCTATCCGCCTCAACGGCCGCGCCTTTCTCAGCATTCGTTGGAAATTACAGCGGGCCTCCATCTGCTGTGACCCCCTCCACGGAATCGGCCTATTCCCACTTCTCTGCCATTGATCGTTTCCCTCCGCCGCCAGTCCCTGCTTTACCGGCATGGTATACAGCATCTACAGGCAGCTCAAACCCCAACAAACGGAAGCACGACGAAGTTGAGGAGGCTGATGACCACATTGGACGTTCGAACACTTTTGTGATCGGGTCTATCTGCTCGAACTCCTCCAACATCCCAAGAAACCGATAAACTTGGTCCTGGGTTTCGTACATCTCCAGACTCCTACCAGTGAAAGACACGAACTGAAGTGGAACCAACCGTTCAAAATTATCATGCTTGCTCTCTAGTCGGTCTTCTGCACACACGCGCGCTTCGTATCTTAATAGTCTCTAACGGTAGGAATAGGACTTACGGCTTGCGGTCTGTAAAACGTCTACGCATCACCTCTCTTTCCCTTCAAGGAGACGATACATAAGTGGCCGTATCCAACCTTCAATACGACAACGCCCAGTGGTTCCAGAGAACTGCTTGTGTTTCTCTCAGACTGTCACATGAAGAGAGAAGCTGGTTGGAGGCAGATAGAACCGCAAGGAAGGTAGCCGTTTTGGAATTTCGACGGTCAGCATAGAGTACATACGCCGTTTGGAATCTGCCTGGGTTTCGTGCGTCGAGATGTTAGAAATCATTCTTGCTCACGGTTTAACTAACTTTCGTCGTCCAGTACTCTAAAGTCGTCCGAGTAGTGGGTGTAGCGGTGTTGGGATACTCATTTGAGAAAGGATTGGTTGTAAGGATTCTACCTAATGGGTAGATACGACACATTGGAGGATGCGCTTCTCACGATGCTGAGGCATCTGACCTACAATTCCTTCTTTTATAACCGCTATATCACGCTTCTCCCTACAGCGCACGAAAATTCGTACCCTTGTGTTCCCTGTAGCTTTATCCATTACTCCCCAGTCTATGAAATCATAGCGAGGGGAAAATGGGCTTTCCAACAGAAGGTCCAATTTAACGATCATCAATGACGTCGATGATAGTGTTTGGAAGAGTGTAGAAATATGCTCTCCCAGGGGTTTGACGTCCTCATCGAGGGGCGCAACCGTGATCATCAAGGAGCGTAGATTGGTATTGGCACGGAGGTCGATGCTCAGTGGCTCTACACAAGTAGGTGAGTTGAAGCGAACGAAGGTCGTCAGAATTGCATACGCACGGCTTGGACCAAAGTAAATCAACCTCAAAGAGGTAAGGGCGGCTCCAAACGAGCGCAATGTGGATGCTAGGGATGCTTGATCGTTCTCGGGACTGATTGTGACTGAGAAACTCTGAATGTTATCCGGATGGTGGGATACCCATTGTAGGAACGCGTCCAGCAATGGAAGAGCACCGAGGCGGTACCCAAGTCTCCGAATAGTGGGTGGAAACTCTATCGGTCCATCCGAGACCGATTCATCAAGCCACTCATCCGTGATGTCTTGATCGAACGCGTCATTGACATCGAGGGTGTGTAGGTTGGGGAACGACGCGACGAATCGTTTGATGTCGTGTAAACTTTCAAAAATGCTGACATCGACGACAAGATGGCCGAGGAAGGAAAGGTGTGAAATGGACTGAGTAAATTCGACACTTTCGGGGTCAATGCGAGTGATCGCGGGAAGGTGGAATGAGAGGAGTGTCTCGTGAGGAGATAGCACACGGAGGATTTTGTGTACAGAAACCCAATCCGTTTGACTGCTACTGGGATCAAGGGTGAGATGCTTGACGAGGAGTGCGAGATGTTCGTTCTCTTCGATGGTTATGGCGAATTTACGAATAGAAGAGTTGAGAAGAGTGACCGATTGGTAAAGAATCGCTTGGGCGATGGGAGTCCATGATTTACAGACTTCGCAAAGATGAAGGATGTCCCGTGAGCGGATTTCGCCAGATAGAAAAGCGAAAGCTTGAGAGAGGATCTCTGGAGGAATCTTGGATATCGCTCCGGCTTTGGCCATGATTGATTCAACGTTCAATCAGTTGCTGGGAGGAACCTAAGAGGGAGACAAGGCGTAATCGATGATCGCGCTAGGCGATAGGGTCATTCAGGAGGAGAAAAAACAGGAGAACGAGTGTTGAGGTACTTAGGCTAGGTGCCTTTCGTCTCGGATACCTCAAGAGCAAGAGACAGATGGGAGTAGTTTGAGGAGAGTCGCGTGGCATAGACATAAAGCAACACGAACGTCTCGAAAACCCTAAATTTTTTATTACGTCGTGCTATAATTGCCCTTCATTCATCCCACCACCAAGACCGCAGTGGGTAGGGCAGCACGCAGAACGTTTACACGAGGAGTGACATGAAGACGACGGTGGTTCGTTGTCTTGACGTATCAAAGGGCACACATGCAGCATATTGAAGGCCATGATGGATGATACATAACGATTGTCCCATAAACATCGTGGTAGATGGCTTCGACAATAGAAGAGCCTATTTGCTCGATGTCATCGTGAAGGGGTAGTAGACCGAACTGTCTAGGACCACTACAAATACCAGATTCATCAGAATAAGTATCAGCGCCAATTTCGCTGGCACCATGATCCAGCCTCTCTGTCCACAGTCCCATCCATGTTCATCGTTGTTTCCAGCAAGAACATCAGCGCCTCCTCCATGCCCATGTTCCTCTTCCCCATCTTCATTTTCTTCCATCGTTCCTTCTGCTCCAAGAACCCATATCACCACCCTGCAAAGCGATTATACATGCCTGTACACAGCACAGCCATAGGAAGAGATTGATGATAACGACGACGGTATGGGTATCATGCTGCTCGGGAGCGATGATGGGGACGGTATCGGTAAGGAAGGACGCGTGCGCGTGACAGTCTCGTCAGCTGCCTGATTGAATTCGTGTTCAATGGGCGTGGTGCTAACTTGAACGTCAGGGCTGTGAGGGTAATAGTGACAATGAAAGGAGCGGAGGTGGTATTGGAGGTAAATGTGGTGTGAAAGGTCATGATATTAGTCACCGTCGCGGTTGTCGTTGTGATTGAGGCCCCTAGCTCGGAGCGGTTGCCTGTCCTTTTCAACCTCATTCAATCATCCATTGACCTTGTCACCTCGACGACCCGTCCGTATCTGGGTTCACCCCAATGTACGAGCGGCGCTTGAGCTTAAAGGAATGTTGCTGCACGAGGTTGGAGGTAGTCTGGGGCGGAGATTCCTGTAGGGGAGGTGCGGATCTCCCCTCGCGACTTCAACGCAGACATCAAACCATACGCATACGATGGCGCCCATCTTGAAGAGGGCAGAGATACATAGTCTGGGGGAGACGCAGTGGCGGCGTGACATGAAAATTGACGCGAGGAGAGGAAGTAGACATCAGGAAAAACTATTTTGGGCAAAAGCTAAAAAAATCCCAAGCCAGAAAGTAGTCACTACCTAGAGCAATCTAGAGTAGATTAAGGAAATAAAAGTGGTTTCATGATCTTTGGATCAACAAAATTATTGGTGTATCCACTTTCATTTTGTTTATCAGCTTTGAACAGATTTGATTGTTATGAAACTATTCTTCATTTACTTTCAGTCGATTTTGTATACTTTAGTGTGATTCAAAAGGGCATACAAAATAATGTCAGTACTTTCACAGGAATTCACACGATTTCAGAAGAATATACTATATGTGTCTCAGCTTTAAGCTAGCTTTTGTAGCTTTTGTAGCTTTTGTAGCTCTTATGGCCTTTCACACAGTCTGGCATCATAGAAAATGTCATTAGCCTCCTTGCTTATAAGTTATCCAACAATATATAAATATAATTTAGAAATAGAAGATGTGAAGAAAACTCTTTGGTGTTAAAACGATTCATGCATTATAGGGGTGTGGGAATTTTTTGCTCACCATTTGCGCAAGTAGTTGCGCAAATGGTGAGCAGAGTTTTCCCACGCCCCCTCAACAATGAGCAGAGCAAAATTCACATATCAACACTTAAACATCTTATTAGACATTCTGGTTTTCTTATATGTATACAGATAGCCTTGTAATATTAGAAAATATTAATGTAATCTTCATAGTCTGTAAATATAACTTATAAGTTCGTGTTTGGCCTGGTAAAGTCTGGTTCATTCGGAGACTAAGTAATTAAGAGTCCGCTTGAGGCCACGTATATCATAACTTCCCCTTCCATTCTTCCTCATTCTTCGCTTTCATTTACTAAGTTACTCACCCCATCCACTCTCAACATTTGATGACGTTCCAATCAAGTCAGCCTCAAGCTACTGGTATGCTCATATAGAGCTCTTTATCTTCTTCATTAACATCTACTTTCTAGAAGATTGGGATGGTTGTGGGGGAAGTCGGAACGACTGCGGGGGGTTCGGTGTGGGGATGGGGAGGAAAGGCAGTGTACTGGGCACCATTGGACAAAGGTCAATGTCAAGGCCAGGTGAGTACCAAGCATCTTTCGTCTTGTATTTTACTTATACAATTATTTAGATGCAATGGTTGACAAAATCTCAGAAATGATGGCCTCCATTGAGGGTATGATACTATGTGTAGCTGTACTATCCATTATGTAGCCGTACTATCATCTTAATAAATGTCCCTCTTGTGTTTTAACAGTGAATTGGTTCATTAAAAAAATATTACACTGGAAAAATTTAACTATTATGCATCAATTACACTGTAGCTTTTGTGGCTTTTGTAGCTTTTGTAGA